>CAUYLG010062033.1:0-25810 GCA_963573385.1 Cacajao melanocephalus
GCAAAAATTTTTTCCCATTCTGTTGGTTGCCAGTTCGCTCTAATGATGGTTTCTTTTGCTCTACAGAAGCTCTGGAGTTTAATTAGATCCCATTTGTCTATCTTGGCTTTTATTGCCATTGCTTTTGGTGTTTTAGTCATGAAGTCCTTGCCTATGCCTACGTCCTGCCACTATTCAAAAACGTATACTTCCCATTCATATTGCTAGACGCTTAGGAATGCCATTCACCTTTCATTTTGAGTATGGAAAATTCACAATTGTGGTTAAAAGAAAAATTGGATGATGCTTCAAATTTGTCTTCCATTTAGATGAATTTGTGTTTGAAGTGTCATTGAAAGAATGTATCTCAGCAACCTGCCAGTAGAGGCAGTTCTATAATAGAAGAGGCAAATTCAAGTTCCATCAGGGGTCAGGCAACTGACAGATGAGGAAAATGGACCAGCTAAGTGCTGTAGTAAACTCAGACATGCATGACTCTTCTAAAAACAGCAATTGTCTCTCATCTTCACCTAATTGTTATCAATGGCTGTATGTTGCCACTTAACCCAATATTTTTAACTGAAGCTAGAAATCTATAATTTTGTGTGATATTTACAGATATTAAATTTATGGCTCAATTTCTTTGAAAAATAAAATCAGTCTGGGAGTTTGGTCCATTTGCTCTGAAAAATTACTAGTTTGCAACTGGTATCCTACAGTGATAACAAAAAGAACAAAAAGCTCCCTACTGGTGTTCTCCCTTTTCTTTGCTCTGCAAAGCAATCTGTTAACAGTTTAACTTGGGATTTCCTAACTTCTTTCAACATTAAATTTATTTGTTTCCCTGTTGCGAAGGGTGTATGAGGATGTGCTAGCTGTAACTTTTTTTAGTTGTTTGGTAAAAGACATTTGGAGAGACACTGGAAACTGACATCCTCTGTATAATCTCTGATTTCATGTTTCCATGAAGTTATCATTTCCATGATGAAATGAGATAAAGACGCAATGTTTGTCTTTGAGCTAGTGTTTCCTGTAGCTTTGTAAATGCCATCATTTTTTTTTCTCAGTGAAAAGAATGATGAGAGAACCTTTATAACTTTGTTTCTTGAACTTTATAAGACCAACACCAGGGACTAGGGGTAGGGGAGATGGGTAGTGACTACTTAACAGATACAGGGATTCTTTTTGGAATGATAAAAATGTTCTAGAGTTAGATAATGGTGATGATTGCACATCATTTTGAATAAGCTAGATGTCATGAAATTATACAATTTGAACTAGTTAAAATGGTTAATTTTGTTTTGTAAATTTTATGCCAATTTTCTCAAAAAAAAAAGAAAACCACTAAAAACCCGTACTGTTGTTATAGGGCTAGGATGTGTACTTACCGTTGGAGAGGGCAGACAGTATCGGATAAGCGTGTCATATTTTATTTTGTTTTGCTTTCTTATTCAGTGCCTCTGTTTCTCAAAATCTTATGTTATTCTTAATCTTCTTAATATTCAACCAAAAATTTCCTTGCTGATATTTAAACATTTCTTGTTCTATATTTATAGGTGCTATGAACTGAATTGTGCTCCCCACCCCCAATTCATACTGAAACACTAACTCCCAATATCACACATAGTATTTGAAGATAAGACTTTTAGGAGTCAGTAAGGCTAAATGAGATCATAAGGGCGGGGTCCTAGTCCAATAGAATTGGTGGCCTTATAGGAAAAGAGAGAGAGAGAGAGAGAGAGAGAGAGAGCGCTTGAGAGAGAGAAAGCGCAAGAGCACGTCCTCCCCATGCATGCATGAAGAAAAAGCCATGTGAGCACACAGCAGGAAGATTAAAGTCTGCAAAGCCGGGAAGAGAGCCTTTGCCAGACCTGACCTTGCTGCCACTCTGCTCTCAGACTTCCAGTCTTCAGATCCATGGGAAAATCAATGTCTGTTGTTTAAGCCACTCAGTCTATGGTATTTTGTTATGACAGCTCAAGCTAAGACAACAGGTTTGTTGAATGTTAACCATCATCTACTTTCTAACAAGCTCCACCTGAGTGTCCATAGAGTAAGCCTCAAGAGAGCTCTGTATTTTAAGGCAATGGAATACATCTAAAGTTGACAGAATGGCTATGCGTCCCCATAGTGTATTTTAGCATTAGTTTTTATGCATTGTTAAAGAGAGTTTATGGTCTAGACCTGAGTCACATATATTTACAGTCTTCTCCAAAATGTTGTTTTGATCAGAGCTGCTCATGATGTGACCTGGAAGTAAGTCTGGGGAAGGATGAATGGTCTAATGAACTTTTAAATTACTTTCAGTGCTTTGTATCCATATGTTACCTCATAGTGCTCTCTGTGGAGTTTCCATGCAATTAGAATTCAGCTTTATCCATATCAGTTGGGATTACTGAAGAAAGATAAGAACTCTGGTAATAAAACGGCTACCATTTTGCGAGGCCAGTATTAGGCTAAGCCATTTATTACTTCCATGTCTCTTTTTTATCTTTTCAGGGAACTCTCTATCAATCATAGTGCCATCACAACATCATGTGGCCTATGCCATGGGTTGCTGCTTGCAACATTGGGCGAGGTGATTCAGTAGAACATGATCTAGTTCTCAGTGTTACATGTTGCCATTTACATACTGGAATTAAGTCTAATCATGCTGATTTCTGGTGATTTGAACAGTTGAAGAGCTACACCGCTCCTATGGATTTTCAGTGTTAAGGAGCAGAGATTACAAGGACATATTTGGTTTGCTTTTGGTGTAGTTGCTCCCTACTGCAAGAGGATTGCTAAGCATTTATGATGGCCATGTTATCTTGTAGTGTCAGCTATACCATTGATACACTTTAGAAAAAAATTTTGCAAATCCAGACGTTACTAAGGGCTTTTGTTGTTCACGTTGCATCCGCCTTTCTGGATCTTATACTTGCTTCTCCTGTGCTGGAGTGTGACGTGGGGAACACTTTAGCAGTGGGAGAACTGTAGTGGTCCTAACACCTCTGGGAGAGGAGCATGCTGTCTGTCCCTTCAGAATGAGGCAGGTACCCACAATAACTTGTCTTTTAAAAAAAGCTTTCTTTGAATACACAATAATAATAATCAGAATTTCACAAAAACATCACTTTATCAGCTTTTCCTTTGAATAGTTAAGATAACTGAACAAAATTATTTCCATGCCTACACTAGGCTTTTAAAAGCATAAGATTTATATACACTGTAATACATGCTGTTTCTACTCAATAATAACATGTCATTAAATAAAATCAGTAACCTTTTTAAATTTTATTTTTTAATTTAAATTTTGATAGATATTATATTTCCATGGATCTAATATCAAAAAAATATAAAAGTACACATTGAATATTCTCTTTCCCCTCCTCTTTTTTCCTGATAATCCATTTCCACTCTCGGGCAACCATTTGGACTCATTTCTTTGTTCCTTTCAGAGAAGTGTTTCTCAAACTTTTTAAAAATTATCACTACCCTAAGGAGACTTTTTTAAAAGACATTGTTTTCAGATTACTTCCCCCAACTTCGGTTTTAGTACACAGATATACTATCTATCTGCTTTTGCAATATATGTATATCTGTCTTTTATATTCAAAAAGATTAAGACTCTCCCTTTGTCCAAGAACTAATTTTTGCCCCTCTGGAGGGTGATATCTCCCTATTGGAAATGCATGTTTTAGAGATGTTTTATGCATATTCATATATTGCCATGAGATATTATTCAGTTAAAAAAGCAAAGAGCAGAGCAATGTGTACCTTCTTAATAGTATCTCATGGTAATATTTCCACAATATTACATTAAAAGTATTTCCATCTTTGTAGTGAGTACATAGTATTTCATCTTATAAATTTTAATTAACTTATCCAGGACCCCAGTGATGGATGTTTAGTTTAAATCCAATCTTTTGTGCTTATAAAACATGTTGCAATGAATACAATTGCACATGTCAAGTATTGAGGTCTTTGGTAGATTAGAAATGCCATAATTTCTTAGACAGTTCTCCTTCAAGAAGTGTGGTCTATGACTCATTCTCTTGAATCTTTGTGAGCTCCATAAGTGCTTGACAAATAGAATATAGTAGTAATGCTAGTCTCTGGCCCCGACATTAAAAGACTCCATATACCTCGGAAAACTTGTAGTTTGATCTAATTGCCAAGGTTTGAGGAATTTCAAACAGTCCCACAGAGACAAGAACTGAGATCCCAGGTGATAGCTCCCCATTGAGTCTCTAGCCAACAGCCAGCACTAGTTTACTGGCCATGTGTGTAAGCCATCTTTGAAAGAAATAACAGATAATTGGAATAAAGTCTTTATGTTATTCAACTGCTCATCACTACTTGACATTGATTATGATTGCTTATTAAAATACTCACTTTCCCTTGATTCAGTGATACTACACTCTCATAGCTTTTCTCTCATTTCTCTGGCCACCATTTTTCAGACTCATTATTGTTTTATTATCCTGCCCTCAAACTTTAAATGTTAAAGTTCCTTAAGGCTTGGTCCTGGACCTGCTTTTCTCTTACTTATATTATCTTGAAGCCAACTCATGTATGCCTAAATCTTTAGCCATTTATGGAGATAATTCCCCAATGTGCATTTTCAGCACAGATCTCTTTTCTGATTTCCAACCCTGTGTATCCAACTATTCACCTAAACTTCTCTATTCGGATATTTATGGGTATCTCTCATAAACCACATACAAATTGGAACTCAAGTCTTTTTTCTCCCCAGTGTAATGTACTTCAGTGAATGGAAGACCACCCAGAGAGACCAGGAAATCATTTTTTCTCTCACTCTCCATGTCTAACCTATCACCAAATCATCTTGATTTTAACTCTATTCTTTCTTATGTTTTTCATGTTTATCTATCTCTACTACCACTATTCTGTGCCTAATCACCACCATTTTTACCTGGACACTGCTGCAGACTTCCAGCTGATCTCTAGGGTTAATTCTTGCTGCTCTGGAAACTATTTTTACCCTAAAGTCAAAGTGATCTCTTAAAATTGCAAATCAGATCATACCATTACCTAACTAAATGCTTTTAATGGCCGTTGCTCTTAGAAGCGGTATCAGCATATTTCTTACGTCTTTCAACGCCCTAGCTGATCTAGCATCTTGCTCACCTCGGCAAACCTCCTCTTGTGTCACCCTCCTCTTTCTTGGATAAGATGAGCTACACTGGCTATCTCATGTTTTGTAAATACAAAATGCTCCCACCTGACTCTTCTATTTTACTTACGGCAATTATAAGCAAATAATAATGCCATGGGTAGTTTTTCCTGTCTTCTTTAGTACATTGGAAGCTCTATATTGTAAGTCCTGTCATATTCACTGCTGTGCTCCCAGAACATAGCACAGGGCGTCGTACAGGAGTTACATAATAAAAGTTGAAAAATAGATAAAGTTGATCTACTCCTGGACTATGATTTATACAAAATTTATAAATGTGTAAAAAGATACAGCATGGCCCAGGCAGGCAATTTTTCGAGAATGTTACCAACTGTTTTGCAACAGTCATACATCCCTCAACCTCCCAATATTGCTGCCTTGAAAGACAGAGCTCTGTGTCCTGTAGGACTGCTTCAGTAGGACTGAAGCTGCCCCTGCAAGCCTTGCTATACTCTGTCATTCTTTAGAAAGAGTTACAGCTTCCTTTTCTGGAATAAAGAAGTGGGTGCACATGCTTTGCTGGCTTCCCTGCTATCTGACATATGTCTTTGGAAATATTTCAATGACAGTCTGTTTTCTGCACCAGCATGCACCATCCATCTACCTACCACTGCAGAAATGTACATGCTTTTTGCATGAATAAATGCTGGAATCAAAATCCATTGTAACCATACTCAGAGAGTTTTAATTCTTCTCTAAATTGTAGACATCTTGTCAAACATGATTTCCAAGTGAATCTACTCCCAATGGAGGTTTTATACAAAGAATTGTACTTGATTGATTCTTTGCTTGTATGATGTGACTTAATACATTGTATTGATAAAAATAAATGTATTCCCTAAATTATACTCATAATTTCTTTAAAATAAGCTGTTTTTATAAGTATTTAGAAGAACGTAAAATAGAGTCATTATGTTGAAAAGGTAAATAAGAAAATCATATGTAGATGCACCATTTCATTCATTTCATTTTTACTTGATATTTGAATGACATAATATCCTTTATATCATATATTGCATAGTCAGGACTATAGTAACTATGTGGGTGGTACTTGCCATTGTTAATCAAAGCTTTTTGTGGGATGTTTAGAATTTTACTGGAGAACATGATTAGGATTATTATTTATTTCATACCTACTATAGCCAAGCTATTGTTATTGGTCATATTCCTACATCTAAAGCAAAATGTTTCTCAGACTAGAGTCTAAGACATCCTAATGAAAAACATTTCAAGTTATTCTCTATAGCAATATCGCAGCTGCTCTATTCTCACAGTTCTGAAATCTCATCATAAAATGACACAGTAATGTTTGTTATGGCTCCTTCTGCTATCAAATATAATGCAAAGTGATCATTGATATAAAGGAGATCTGTAGAAGGTACAATGAGCACAGAAAAAAAAAAAAAAAGGAGCCTCTCTAGCCCTCAGGAGATTGAGGAAGACTTCCTTGAGAAGATGTTGTTGAGTCTTCTAGGTGCATGGCATCAGTTTCTCTTTGCATTTAGCACCTTCTTTCCCCTGGCATATCAGTAACCACTAGAGGCACTACCTTGCCTCTCTGGCCCAAGCATTTCATGCATTAATTTGGGGGCAAAGACCTGGGCAGCCACTGCTTGCCCCAGGCAGAAATTAGGGGAGGGGTCACTGCACACCTGGCTGTTTCCAAAGCAGAACCCAAACCCGCCCCATGGCAGGTACTCTAGGAAACACTTCCTGATCTCTGTACCTGAAGTCTCTGAGTTCCTGGTGCCTTTGGTACTTCCTACTTTCAGAGCAGTTCACTTCTAAAAGCATGCTAGCTTGTGGTTTCCTCCATGATTCCTTTCCCATCTATTTCTTCCAGGGATTCCTTATGCTTTTTTGGTTTTTCTTTGTTTTTAGAATTTTAAGATTCTTTTCCTGGTCATTTCTAAAGCTTTGTGGCAGAAGCAGACACAGTCTTGTGTTCTCAGAACACCGTCTTTATCCGCACTCCAGCATTCATTGTTGAAATCTTTTATGAGCTGTGAACCATAATTTTAGAAAAAAGCCATCCTACAAATGTTTCCTAAGTGTTTTTGAAAGACTTATTTCTTTGATTCTTTGCTTTGGTATAATGGCTTCTGAATACATAAAGCATTTTCATGTGAATTATCTATCCCCTCCTAACACAACTAGTTTTCACATTGCCGTTTTTAAATGGTGTGTATCATATGTCGGACGACAAATAGGAAATAAAGTTAGAAATATGGAATATTGTTAGGGATTGCTCTGAAAAAGATGCAAAGAAATTTCCTTTGGACACCAGCTGGAAGCTGAGTTTATGACAGATTGAAGGAGAGAGAGAGAGAGAGACTGGAGTCTGGGAAGCCAGCTAGGTAACTTCTGCAGTAATCTAAGCACTGACTGACAACACTCAGGTTTAAAGTATAAATTCCTAGAATGGATAAAGTACCAATGGAATGAATAGTGAGAAAGAATGAGATCCTGGGTCTCATCACTAGATCCTGGGTCATCACTAACTGATAAGATCTAGGATTAAAGTGCAATACAATGAAGAAGAAGGCACAAGTGGAAGAAATATTTCAAAGAAACACATGGCAGGTCTTGTTGAAATGTTGGCTATAAGTAATGGGAAGAAGCAATCAAAGGGGGCACCAAGGTTTTCAGTGTAGTCTGAGGGAGACAGTGGTGTCATTTGTGGAGAAAGAGAACTCAAAAGAAGTGTCTCCTACTCCCCAAATACACAGAATCACGCTGGTCCCTCGCAACAGTTGCTATAAACCCTGAGTTCAGTATAAGGTGATTTCATCTTGGACCCCATCCAAGAAAGTTTATTCCTGGAAGTCCTAGAAGGATTTTATTACAACACCATTTTTCACTCACAACATGATTATGCAACTTGCATGTAACAGGAGAATCAGAAGTAAGGCCCCAGAGTATTTGTCTGCCCTGAAAATTAGCCCAAAGACTTGAAATCTGAAAGAAATTTGGGTGAGCCTGTAAAATCAAATTGATGGAGAGTAAGAATGCTAATGAAATGTACAACATGGCCTGTGGTTTGATCCTGAATTAATTTAGGTTTATGTTTACTGCCCCCCAAGAAACAAAATTACCATGGCACTGTTAGGAGGATGACCTGATTTAAAAAGACTGGGCAGATAAAGTTGCCTGTGGGATGGTAGATATTTTTGGACTTCTCAGCAAGATTCCTGGAACAATTCTGTTTTCAGCATGGCCAGGCTTGACCTCTTTCAGTTTTTGGAAAAATAAATACCTACAGGTAGGGTAGAAAAAGGGTGAGCCAGAGGGGTACAAGGTTGTGCCTGACTCCAGATCCCATTAGCATTGCCCTTTTAAGACCTGTCTCTCAACCTTCATCTCTCCTGGGCTCTAAGAAGCTTCCAGCCTTGGTTTCCTAATTTACACTAAATAGCCAGAGGAGATGCTATGGGACACATCTGCCCTTGTACACTCTCATCTCGGATTCAAATATTGACTTCTTTCCTTGGCAAAATTATTTCATTCTGAAAGCAATTTGTCTTTCTGAACTTTTTATCATTTCCCTTTCTGTGGATAGATACTTTGTTGTCCCATTTAAATTGTGCCTGAGATTTTTTTGGCTAGCTACAACTGATATCTAATATCTACTTCACACTGTGAAGGCCCTTTCTGAGTGTCTAGCAGCCAAAGACAACAATCTTTCTTCAGAATGACTCCTTCCTAGATACAGGCTTTTCAGCAGGTGAGAGACAAGGAGCAAGATGTGTAAGCTATAATTTGAAGTACTGGGAATGACCTCTCTAACCATTTTCTTCAGTCTCAACAGTTCACATTATGTAAGTCAACTGATGCTAGAGGATACCAGAGGCACATGAGCAGCAGGATCTATCACTGCATAGTGCTGTGGAATAGAAGGGCAAAGAACTTTCTTGACTCATTTATTTTTCATCACTAGTTCTTTGGCTGGTTATTCATATATTACCTTTCACTTTGCTTTCTTGGTGGGAAATGGGAATGAATTTGAAGGTTTTTGTGAGAATTGCTATACCATAGAAATGTTTCATGTAGCCTTGTCAGTGGTTGATACTCGTAAGGTTGTTTGGAGCATTTTAAATAATGGTAGGAGAATCTTGTTTAAAAGTGGCCAGATCAAGTTTTAGCCTTTTAACAGTCTTTGACTTGCGGCAAGATATTTAGTCTAAGACTCATTTTCCTGATATATTAAAGTGAATAAGTCAGACCTTATGATCAAGAAAGCCCCTACTAGCTCCCAAATTCTTTTGAGACAGGGTCTCAATCTGTCACCTAGGCTGGAGTGCAGTGGTGCTCTCATGGCTCACAGCAACTTTGAATTCCTGGGCTGAAGTGATGCTCCTGCCTCAGACTCCCACAGTGCTGGGATTACAGGCTAAATTCTTATATTTGCTGAAGATTCTTGTCTAGATGTCTTCATGACAGTTACCCTACTCCTTTCTGTCAAAAGCTGGACATAGCTGCTTCCAAGACATATAGGATAAGACTAGACCAGTTAATGTGGGTGCTCTGGACTTGGCAGGAGAGACCTGGATGTGGAAAAACCAGATCATGTAGGGAGAGAAAAGTAAAAGGAAATAAAATAGAAAGAAACTTTACTGCAGGAGAGGGAGGGGAGTGTAGAAATATGTGCCATGGACCTCTAGGTAGTGGTTCTCAAACTTGAGTGTGCATCAGAATCACCCAGGAGGCCAGTAAAAACACCAACTGCTGGCTCTACCTGCAGAGTTTCGGACTCAGTAGGTCTGGTGTAATGCATGAAAATGCACATTTCTATCAGGTTCCCAACAATGTTGATGATGCTGTTTGTAGGAACCTCACTTAGGAGAACCATTGTTCCCTGTCTTTTTCTCGTTTTGAGGTATTGCAGTCTGAAAGTGAGCATGTTTGTTATAAAGTAGACTCAAATAGTAGAGGACCGAATGGGTCATTTTTTTTTAGTCTCCTTTGGAGTTGATTCCAGGCTTGGTATATTGAAAGGGATAGCCACTTGGGTCAGTGGCTATTGTCACTTCCTATTGCCTTTATGTGCTACAGGAAGGTAGACAGCTACTCATTTTCTCTCTGCTACCATCCTGAGGACAATAGAAAACAGCATATGCATCCAATTATTTTCTCATTTAACAAATATTTATTATGTTCTTACTGTGTTGTAGTCACTTTTCTATAAGCTAGGAATCTAACAGTGAACAAAACCAACAAAAGCCATCTACTCATGGAGCTTCTATTCCAGAGTATGGTGAGAAGAATTCAATTCAAGGAATTTCTGTGTCCCAAAGACGACAATTTAGTGATTGGTTGAATATTTTTATTGATCACCTGCTCTACAGCCATCACCCCGATACACAGCTGACAGTAGGATAGAGACTACCATATGATCCATATGCCCAGGAGGCTTAAGACTGCTAGAGTTTGATTTCAGGAGTATTTATGGAGAATGCTCCATTCTTTTCACTAAGTTATGTGATACTTCAGTGCTAAGTTATGTGATACTTAAGTTATGTCACACTTAAGCTATTTTAAGGCCGGTAGTTCAGAGGCAGGACAACAATCATGTGGGCTGAAGAACTATCATTTGGCTTTTGGATTCTGCTCTCTTGTAACAAACATACCCTGTGCTCACAGTAAAGCCCATACTACACAGCAGCACATGGTCCCAAGGCCTGACCTACTTCCTGCTCAGATAAACTTCTGGATATAGTGCTGCTATGGCCCACATTGTGGGGTGACAAACACTAGGCCAAGACTCCCACACTTCCCCTCGGCACTCCTGGCCCTGCTTTCCAGGGAAACCTGCAGGCTAACTTCCATTTGTAGATCAACCACAAGCACTTTGGATTCTGGGGAAATTTCCTCTTACAGCTGTGTTTTGTCATTATGCAACAATATTTAACTAGCATGTTTCTATAAACTTAAAAATCTGAGGTAAAATTATAAAAAGGCTAAACTGAAACATACAGAAACAAAAGCAACTTAAAATCAAGACATACTGGGGCTGGCATCAAACTCATAAAAGCATTCTAGCACAGAGCAGACAACTGCATTTGACATTATGGCTACTCAACCAGCCACTAACCAATCAATACAACTTTACTTTGTGTCAGAGGAAATCTGAAAAGAGGATAAAGATTTACGTTTAAATGTTCTTTCAATGACTTTGAAACAAGTCATCAAACCAGTCGATTTTTTTTCAAGTTGAAAAAAGTCTTGATATCATAAAACAGGCAAATTTGAATGCCCTGATACAGTCAACATGGTGATTATTTAGGGTACCAGTAGGCAGTGTCCCACGCGGTCAGGTTGAGCTAAGGGTAGAATGCGTTCCTTCTAATAAAGGCAGGGCGCAGGCTAGTTAGTAACATGGGCTCTGGAATTCACACGGAGATTTGGTGACGCTCTCAACCTATTCTCTTAATCTCCCACCATACTACTTCCAACGCAGCACGTTATAGAGAACACCAAAGTCCAAGGCATATGTCTGAGAATGAATTTATGTCTTAGGAACGTCAATATAAGAATACGCGGTTTTTGTTTAGTTGGCTTATTGTGTATATTAAACAGTGAATATCATATGGGAAGGGCATTGGGCTATGAAACAAGCCATGGGTCCTTTAGAGGCTCTGACACTGTCTGTATGACCTTAAGCAAGTCCATTAACCTTTTTAGGCATCAGTATTTTTTTAGATTTACTTAAAATCTGGTTCACGTTTTTACAATCCCTTTGAAAGCAGCTAGATTTGGTAGCCCTTCGAGATGAGCATCTACGTGGGCAGACAGCATCCTCGGTGGAAACCTCCTAGATCCTGCACCATGCTTCCCCCTGCCTTGGTAACAGGTGTACTAGTATACAACTAGGAAAAGATGGAGGAACAAAATGGAGAGAGGCCTCTGCAGCTGGTGCCCAGCAAGTTAACCAAAGCTGGCCCACCCAGGGTCTGTCCATGCTCAGGTCTTCTCTAGTAACACCAAAGAAAAGTAGACAGAACAGGACCTTCATTCTTTACAAACGTCCTTTCAGCTGCAAATAGTTTGCTTTCATCTTTTTTCCCCTCTCCAAGCTGCCTTTGGTGTGCATTTTCACCTGATTTCACCTGCTTGAAAATATTACTGGAGAGGTTGGCCCTGTGTGATTTGTCCTGGTCCTGCAACCTTGTGGGATCAGGATGGTCGGTGTTGGAAGTCTTTCGCTTTTTAAATATTAATGAAATCAGCCGCTTCCAAGAACGTCCTCAAATCCCCTGAAGGTTCTTAGATGTTGCAGTTTGCATTTAGCTATTTACATTAGCAAAGATTGTTGTACAAACAGGCTGCTGAGTTCTGTCCGTCAGTGCCCTGCTGGCTACACTTCACGGAAAGATACAGAAGTGTGAGTTAAATGAGCCCAGCAGGCATTTAACCTCTGGGTGTGGAAAAATGTTGACTCACTGAGTGATTTGGGAGGTGGGATTACAGACCCATTTGGTTAAAAAGCTTGAAGCTCCTCAAACCAAAGCTAGTAAAAACAGTGATTAAAGCTAACGTTAATTAGTTACCATGTGCCAACAACTGTGCTAATAATCCCCAGAATAACTTAATCTTGTATAAACATTTTATTTCTATTTTATATATGTGGAAATTCAGGCACAGAGAAAATATCTTGATCAAAGTCCCAGACCAATTAGTGTTGGTAGGCAGTGTGTTTCCATATCCTATGCTTTTAACCATTATTCCACACGACCCTTTGAAAATGTATTCTCCATAGGTAAAAAATGTGGCATAGATACTTTCTGGAACAATTTAATACCTACTAAAATGAAATAACTAATTCAGCAGTTCCACTTACTGGTGTCTACTTTAGAAAAATATACCTAATCATTCACCATGAGGCATTGATTGTATTGTTATATTAATAAAAATTCAGTGACCGGAATAGCCATCAGTAGGGAGGTAGATGAATAAACCATAATTTATTAATACTATGAAATAGTACATAGCTATTAAAAAATAGTAAAACAACTAATATGATATCATTTATGTAAAAACCAAAAACAATATTACCTATTTTCTCTAGATCTATATGGGTGTGTAAAGATCTGGAAGAGTGCATGCAGAATAATAGCAGTGGTTATTCCTGGGAAAGGACAGAAGGGAAGGTAATGGAGCTGGTAATCAGAGGGTCTCTGGCCTTATCTGTCAAGTTTTTATTTTCATTTCTTATTATTCATTTTCATGTTTCACTTACACAATAAAAAGAAATAGAAATTGAGAAATAGACGTATACATTAATTAATTGATTAGAACTATTTTTCACATAGGATTTCAGCTCCGGAATATCCCTGAATAGGTATTTGGAATCACAGGATGGTGGGGCTGAAAGGGACCCTAGAGATTTTTTAGTCTAACCTGCATGTTTCACAGTGGCTCGGTGAGATTATGTAGCATGTCTGCAGCCTCACAAAGAGTATTCATCTCAGTGAGCCTGGGCTGCAAAACTTCTGGCACCCTGGGAGTGCTCACATCCTCTCCATAAGCTTGTCATCTTGGGCTCCATCAGCACATGAATCCCTACAGGGTGCTCCCTGACAGAGCCAAGGAGAGGTTGGCCCCAGGCTGGGTGGACTTGGGATATGTGCTCTAATAACCTTCAGCATGAAGAGTGGCTGAACCCCTCAAATTAAAAACCCTGTGGCCAGATTTTTCACAGACTTTATGACAATTCTCCCACATGCATATTCATCATGAAGGAGAGTGTTTCTATATTTGAAACTGCATTTTTCTTGTTTGTTTTGGGTGGCTGGGTGGCTTGGATTTTTGTTTTTTATTCTTCTTTGAGAATAAAGAGAAGGAAAAATCCTACATTGCTTTCAGCTTGTGCAGCCTCCCCAGAGGTGTGAGATATAAACACAGTCTGTTTCTTGTATGGCTTTCCCAAGGGCACTGAAAATGTGATATTTAATTGGCTGTTCCATGCCTTCAGTTCCTTGGTAAAACAGCAGACACATCATGAAATGAGAAAGAGCATCTGTGGCTGAATCATGGTGAGCAAGAGCAACTCAGGAGAAAAGAGCAGCTTCCACGCTCAGTTCAGACCTCAGATGCTCAGAGAGGGTGACACTTATAAGCTTATATTAACCTTAAAAATAAATCAGTATTTAAGAAGTTTGTATGGGGAGAAACCACCCTTTGTTTCCTTTTCTTTCACTAATCTCCCTGAGATCCAGCCCAAGCCTAGGTATCTCAGCATGTTTTATGGAAAAAAAAAAAAAAAAAGAAACACACACTTTGGTTTTTTAATAGCAAGGAATAGTAATAATATTAACTAACTTACTGGGTGCTTTTTTCTATTTGAAACTTTTATTTGGTAGTTGTAATTTTTTGTAATTGAGTTGATTTTTTTAGAACAGTTTTAGATTTATGAAGAAATCAAATGAAAAGCATAAAGCATTCTCATATACAACCCTCTCCCCTCCCAAAGTTCTCCTTATTATTAATATCTTGCATTGGTGTGGTACATTTATTACAACTGGTGAGCCAATATTTATACATTATTATTAAAGTTTATAGTTTACATTAGAGTTCACTCAGCATCTTACATTCCATGGGTTTTGACAAATGTATAACGACAATGTGTCCACCACTGCCGTATCATAAAGAATAGTTTCACTGTCCTAAAATTTCCCTATACTCCACCTATTCACCCCTGCTTCCCTACCTCCTAAACCCTGGCAATCATTGATCTTTCTGCTGTCTGTATAGTTTTGCCTCTACCAGAATGTTATACAGTTGGAATCATACTTTTATTTTTAAAATCAGGTTTATTATGGTAAATTAATTTTTTAGGTATATAGTTCTGTGAGTTCTAATGAGTATACAACAGTATGACTACCGCTACCACCACCACAACCAAGATATAGAATGCTTCCACCACCCCAAGCAGTTCTCTCATGCATGACCCTTTGTATGAAGTTCTTCAATATGCTCTTTCAATCCTCCCAACAAACCTCCAAGGAAGGTACTCTCACGAAATCTACTTTAAGGAATCTAGGCACAGAGAGGTTTAGGGATTTGCTCAAGGTCACACAGTGACTAAAGTGGTAGAGCCAAGATTTGAACCTTAGTGATCTAGTTTTAGAGTCCATGTTCCAGTGTCCACTTGCAATGTTTTAATGTCCTGCTTATATACACCAAAAACAGTGACATTCTATTGAGTCATAGAACATATTACTCTAAGGAAGACTTATCTCCCAATTTGCTAGTAAAATACATATGCCCACCCCTCCCCCATCCCCACCAATGGAAATGGCCTTCCTAAGGTCCCAAGGTCATTGATGGGATGGAACTAAAACCCAGGACTCCCAGCTTTAAATACAACCTCAATAGCATGCTTTGCTCATAATAGGTACTTCACAAATATCTCTTCATTTGACATGAAGAATATTTAAATTATCAAGAGTAATGGTCATAAACAGGGTGACCATAAATCTGAGAAGCTCTATGTTCAGCTTTGAGGCTGTGCCAGTATTTGAGACTGCTCCCCTTGTCAGAGTGTGAAGGGAGCCTCACATAAACTAGAAAATGTAGGGCAGCAGCATAACACTGATAAACGCTGAGGCCCTCTTAGAGGCTTTGATGCAGCAGCAAGAGATACAAAAAAATAATAAACTGTACACGTCAAGCTAGAAAGATCACACAGCACTCCCTCACTTCTCCTTCCTTGCCTTCCACCACCACTTGGAGAAAAAGTCTTATTGCTGACAGCTGAATCCCCTAGGGTGATCTCTAGAACTCCTTATATGGTGGAATGTGGAAAGTCAAAAAGGACCTAAGCTCATTCCCTCCAGCTCTTTTATGAGGTACTAATCCACTCATGAGGGTGGAGCCTCATGACTTAATCACTTCCCCAAAGGCACCACCTCTTACTACCATCACAATGGGGATTAAGTTTCAACCTGAATTTTCACATTTACACATTTACACATTCAAACCATAGTAGTATTCATGTCTTGCAGGACATTGTCTCTTTTTGAAACATTTTAAGTTGACAAAAGTGTTTATATTTATTATGTACGACATGATGTTTTGAAATGCATGCTTATTATGGAATGGCAAACATGAGCTAATGTATACATTACCTCACACAGTTATCATTTTTTTGTCATTAGAACACTTAAAATTTACTCTTAGCATTTTTCAAGAATACAATATATTGTTAATAACTGTAGTCGCCATGTTGCACAGTAGGTGCCTTTACCTGATTCTTCCTAAGTGAAATTTTGTATCCCTTGACCAACATCTCCAACTTCCCCACCATCCAGCCTCTGATAACCACAGGCTACTCTCTGCACTTTCATGTTAATTACAGTAATATTCACAAAAGCCAAGATAACGGAATCAACCTAAGTGTCTATCAGCAAATGAGTGGATGAAGAAAACATGGTGTCTCCCCCCTCCGTCCCTCCCTCCCTCCTGTCTCTATCTCTTTCTCTATATATGTACACACACACACACACACACACACACACACACACACACACACACACACACACATCTATGTCTATCAAGGACTTTGGTAACCTTAGGAAAGCCACTTCCCTTTTTTGGGGGTGGGACATACGTATTTTACTATTGTAGACACCAGAGTATCTGTGGGAGGCTTCATGGAGCTTGACTACATCATAAAGATGAGCAGGATTTAAGTAAGTGGCTGGAACAGTGCCTGGAACATAGAAGCCTGTTAATAAACATTTGTTGAATAAAAAAGGAAAAGAAATACATATCTTATGGGAAATTCATATATCATATACGTGTCTGTGCCTCAGTATGGGCAGAGGCACAGAGGTGGAACTGAGCACAGTCAGCCTGAGGCAGAAGAAACTAGGTCTTAGACATGGTGAGTATAGTAGTACTAGACTGTCGTGACCCAGAGAGGAAATGACACTGGCTTTGCCAGACACCACAAGGTGTCTTATTTGAGCCTAACAATAACCTCTAGGTGTGATTCTTACTATCTGTTTCCTACATGTGACTATTTAAGCTTCAAGTGGGAAAGCATTTGCTAAAGATCACACACCTAGTGATTAATGAATTAGTAATTCAAACCCTGTTTTGTCAAACTTTAAAACCTTCATTCTTTCTACTGCATTACAGTCTTTTGTAGGGAACCGGTGTGATAAAACCTAGACACCCTTCATAGTTCTTGAAGAAGGAAAAAAGAAAAGTGGTGATTTATGAAATGGGTCACAGCTTTACGTACTTCGAAAAGAGTAGTAAAGGAAGGGAATGGAAGAAGGGGACCCAGCTAACAGGCTGAATTGAATACTGGCAACAATAATAGGAAGAACCAATATAAATGTTATTTGAAACCAACGCAATAAGACACAGGGACGGGTTAGACACAAGAGATGAAGAGGGCAGGGAAGCAGTAAAGGTTAACCGTAAGATTTGGGGGCTGACAAGGTAGGAAAAAAATAATACTGCCTTGGAAAGAAAAGACAGGCCCAAGAAATGGAATCTTGTGGGTGAGGGGAAGAAAATGACAAGCTTTGTTTGGGATAAGATGATTTGGAAATGATAGTTAGAGACATAAATGGAAATATGCTGCAGGCATTTGAAAATGAGTCTAGATAAAGATCAGGCTAAAATATAAAATTGGAAGCTGGCTGTACTGAATAAAGTCATGAGTCTCATAAAGAACAGAGCCTTGAATCACACCCACAATGGGAGAAAGACAAAGAGAATTCAAGGAAGCTACTAAATAGAGAGTAGCTAAAGGATGAAGACATGGATGGATGGATGGATGGATGGATAGGTGGATGGGGAGGTAGATCATAAGCTGTAGATAGGTAGACAGGGAACTTGTCATGAAGAAGAAGTAGCAGAATTTATGGGAAAAGTGATTGTAGAATGACATAAAGACAGTGTATTAGGATACTAGTTTAGCTTCTTTAACTGAGAAATCAAAATGGCAGTGTTGGATGGCTCAGGGCTAATATGGTGATTCCACAGTCATCAGAGTCTCAGGCCCTTTAGTCTTATTGCTCTGCTTCCTTGGCACTGGGGTTCCATCTCAAAGTCTAAGGTAATTCCTTCACTTTTTGCATACATTTTTATTCAAGACTGCAGGAAGGAAGAAAAGGAAAATGGGAAGGGCTTGCCTTAAGAGTTGAATGTATCATTTCAGTTTAGATCCCATGGCCACACCTAGCTATAAAGGAATCTAGTAAGTGTATATTTCAGCAGGGCAGCTATGTGCCCAGATGAATTTCAACTTCTTACTATATGTGAAAAGGAAAGCATGATACTAAAGGACCACTAGCAGTCTTCACTACAGATGGAAAAGACAATAATTCAAAAACGACCCTTGAATTTGACAAGCTGTTGACGACTAAAAAAGCCTGTGTAACTCTTCTTCCTGCCTCCAATCTTGCTGTCTTCCAATTCATTGTCCATACTGAAATTAAAAATAAGTTTCTAAAAAGTGTTACTCCTCTGCTTTAAGCTTTCATTGGCTCCTCAGTGCTTTTAAGATGAAGTTCCAAACTTTAAACATAGCTAAGCTCTCATAAGTAGAACCCTATTTACCTTGGAAGACTCAACTCTCTTGACTCTTCTCCATCACACAGCCTATTACATGCTACATTTCTCCCTCAATTTCAACTGACTGGAACACCATGTTTTTTCCCTAGTGCCTCTGAGGATTTGCATCTGCTGTTCCCTCTTCTTGGTATGCTTTTCACCACTTAGCTTGGATTCCTCCTAATGTCCTTCAGGTTAGATATGGTGCCTACCAGGGTGCTTTCACTATCCTTCCGGGACTGAGTTTTGTTCATATCTATGTGTTCCAGAAGCACCCTGCTTATCACATGTACCACTTACCCAAATCTACCCTGTAGTACTCAGTTCCTCTGCATTACCTACAAAACTATCAGCTTGTTGAGGAGAGGGGTAATCTCAAATCCAAATTTGTATACCAGAGTTATCCCAGGGCCAGGGAAGAGTATGAGATCCAAAACTATTGGTTGAAAGAAGAAAGGCATAACTCTAATGAGAAAAAGACCCCAAAGCTATCATTTATTGAAGCAAGTGAAAACACTAAATTTCCTGCTCACTCAGTGCTGTTTCTTAGGCTCAGGCTCCTTTGCTACATAATGAGGAACTTGTAACTCTGCTGACAAATGGCAAAGAAAATGAATTACTTTGACAAGGAACTTTAAAGCATGGCATTCATCTTACATCCTAAAATATTGTTGGATGCCATGGTTCCATGTCTTAGAGTTTGTCAGATTGTTTTTTGCAATTCTCATTTCAAGGCCAGCGGGTGGGGTGGGGGATTATCTATTGTAAAGGAAGCATCCACAACCCGCTATTTAGCAGAGCTGTAAAAGCTTATTTGTGCATTACCATGGCAACCACTGCCCCAACACTGCACTGTAGTATACTTGTCTAGACAGCGCCAAATTCATCAACACTTTCTCTTTTGTTTGCCTGATTTTTAAACAGGCAGGTGTGTATCCAAGGTGTTACTGGGAGAGAAAAAAATTTTCTCCATGTAGGCAAATGAGACTGTTGAAAGCATCCTGTGAGCATCTAAATGGCTAGCATTGAAATCTGCACTAATTTGAAAGCATTAGCATTAGTCTGTGTTTTTCTTTTTAAATAAAACCTTACTAGAAATAAAGAACTAGAAATATATCCATATGGCCTGCCAACTGTGTCTAAAAATAGTTGACGTGAAAGAAAGAACTTACTAACTTTTAAATTTATATTAAACTAAGAATCAAGAATGTTTTTTAATTGTATTCTTCTTGTCGCCAGTATTTGGACACAATAGCAAATTGATACCCAAGACCATAAATCAGACATGTATTAGCTTAGAGTATTTGTAGTGTTCTTTTCAATGGGAGAATTTGGATAGGAACCAACCTTCAGGACCCATTAGTTGAGTTTTACTGAAACTCAGGGTCATGCATACCTGAGGCAAGAGCTTTTCCTGGGTCTTGCTTGGTCTTGAATCTTTGGCAGTGTTGGAAGAATGACAGCAAAGATGCTCCAGGAATATTTTAGAACAGAAGAGCTAGAAATAATACATGTACATTTTCCTTCAGACTTGATACAACCAGTGGTTTTGACTAGCTTATGGATATGAATAAAAACTTTGAATCATATTTGTATATAGTTAACTGTGTGTCTGGTATCTGTATATGTAATTTATTCTAATTTGCTGGTAAACAACTGGAGTCATTTGGCCCAGGCCTCACATTCACAGAAGCCATCAAATTAAAAAATTTGACCTTGTCTCCAAACAAAGATATACAAATAGAGACAGGCTGACAGGATTGGAACCAGATGGGCATTTGTCAGATAACTTTAAATTTGGGTCTATTATTGGACCATACTGCTTTGCAGGACACTATGAGTTAGTATAGTTTATAAATCCCACTATGATTGATTGGAGATAATACTTGTTTCACATTGATTTATGTGTGTAAAAAACCGTTAGTTTGTTAAATGTAATATTATGTGCTATGGACTGAATGTTTATGTCTTTCCAAAATTAATATGATGAAATGCTAACTACTAATGTGATGGTATTTGGAAGTGAGACCTTGGGGAATTACTTAGGGTTAGATTGGACCATGAGGGTATAGTAGGATAAATACCCTTATAAAAAGAGAAAGAGACTCAAGATGATTCTCTCTCTGTGCATGCACTAAGGAAAGGCCATGCAAGGCTATAACAGAAAGAGGACCCTCACAGAGAACCCAACCATGCTGGCAGCTTGATCTTGGACTTCCAGTCTCTAGAACTGTCAGAAATAAATGTTTGCTGTTAAAATCATCCAGTCTATGGTATTTTGTTATAGCAATCCAAACCAAGACAGCATGTAAAAAAAAAAAAGTGTCATGTTTTCATTTTAAAATACATATCAGTAGCCTCCTGGAACTGAAGAAGCTTAGGTCTTCTCAAAGTTGAGAAGTCTATGGCATCAGTTATCACCTTTATTAGCGTTTGGTCCCCTAAGCTTTTTTGATTGACTTTATGACATTTGGTAGATGCTTAATGAAACATTAGTTTAATTAATGCACGAATGAATGAACAATAGATATGAATGAAATAAACAAAGTTCAGTTCCTAATCAAGTTCTTTTATATACAAATAGCTATTAGATGTGCCTTAGGCATGGTTAAGCTAGTGAAAGAAAGCTTATAAACAAGGAACAAATCCAGGAAAAATACAGATTTTGGTATTATCTCATGGAACTGTGAAGCCAGACAGATGCAGAGAGTAGTAAAATGTCACTAATTAGGAAAACTCAAAGAAGAAGGTAAATTTGAATTACTGAAACGTGAGCTACAATTTTTTTTTAAAAGATATAAAGTTTCAGGAGGACCAGCAGTATCCAGGTAGCCCTCCTTGCTACCAAGATGATCAAGAGAAGGTCAGCTCTGCTGAAAAAGCAATAAAGAAAGAGTCCAAGAGGAGATCAGTGAGCTAAGCCTGCTCCTGCAAAAGTAGAAATGAAGCCAAGAAAGGCCACAGGAAAAGATAAATCTTCTGACAAAAAAGTGCAAACAAAAATAAAGGGAGCAAAGGGAAGTAACTAACCAAGAAACCAAAAAAATTTATGTGCAGAAAACAGAGAAACTAAAAATGAGGAGAGTCCAGCCTCTAATAAAATGAAATGAAAGAATCCAAGTCTGATTAATAATATATATCATGGCTTATCAGTGATTCTTGTCTCCCTTCTTGTAAATTCAGAGGAATATTTTTATCACCTATTTTGTAAATGCAAGTTTTTTCAGTAGTTCTAGAGGCATTTTTAAGAAAGGGGAAATCCCGCTTATTCCTGTTTTTTAAGTGTGTCATTTTTTAAGAGGTAAAATCATTTCCTGGTTATTTATTTTTTTGGTATAATCAGAAAACCGTGGGATATTCAATTATGGGAGACTTTGGCTATCTTGAGTATCAGCTTAACATTCTAGTGTGGGGTACTTTTTGTCCTTTTTATCCTATGATACGAAGCATACTAAATGGCAATATGGAGTCATAGTTGTGTACTTCATGTGTGTTGAATATTTAAAATTACTTCTATTCCCATGGGTCTTTTTTCTTTTTTTTTTTTTGGTAGATTGTTTCCTAAAGAAAACCACTCCTTTATCATAGCTTTCCCTGTCAGAATTACATGTGCTCTGTAACATCTTTGGTCATATTAGTCCTGTTTTCCTAACTATTTTGTGAAAGATTAAAAATTTGAGTGTATAGTATATATGATATTAAACTGTACAATTTTGGAACTTATGTAACAGCTTATCAACGTTTAAAGATATTAGTACTTGATATCTTCTTAAGGAAAATTTGCTTCCAGATTTTAAGCTGAAAAATCACTAGAATAACTGTTTAAAAAAGATTTATTACACATGACTTTTACATTTTGAGTATGTCTGTTAAGAATTGTGTACAAATTGAAATGTCTCTGTACTATTTCTCAACATAACCCTTTAAATCTCAATTTTGAAAGAAAAATATATACCTTCAGGGAGTGGTATCAGCAGAATGGCAGAATAGGAGTTGCCAGGGCTCATCCCCTCACAGACACATCAATTTGAACAACCATTCATGCATGAATGTACATTCACAAAAGCTATGGAATCCAGGTGAGAGATTATAGCACCTGTGTAGGGCACAGAAATTTTTTTTAAAAAAAAGATTCATTGAGTGAGGTGGAAAGGACAGTTTGACATTACATTTGTCACTCCACTCCAAGTCCACACAGTGCAGTATGGAGAGAGATATCCTCCAAGTAGGGGAAGTAGAATGAAGTGAGCATGCAAATTCACCTTAGACCCTAGCACAAGGCCTGACCTGCTGACCATGATTCAAAGCTATATAATTATATAATTATAATAGTAGAAAAATAAATATATCAATTACTAGGTTGCTGTGAAGATTCAAAGATTTAGTACACATAATTTGCATATAAGAACACTTGGCACATGGCACTTGTTAGGAATTACTGGGGTATTTTATCTTCAAAAACATAGTTAATTTGAGAGCAGAAATTTCATAAGTAGCAATAACTCAGGAAACAATGGAATATATTTTCCAGTGGCTAAAAGAAAACAGCTATTAATATGGTATTCTATATCAACTAAATACGTTATTCAAGAATGATGGCAAAATAAAGACATCTTGAAACAAATGAAGACTGGGAGGGATCACGAACAACTCTTTGGCTCCATATTTCCTATTAAATGTTGCCTTTCCATATGTAAGAAATGTATCCAGGTGGAACTAATGAGATTTAAAAAAGCAATGATGAGCAAAAGAATACTTTAAATTGTGCATAAATATAAATATTCATTAACTGTAAAAATACTTATTAATTTGAAGTTTAAAAGAGGAAATTGGAACTAAAATTTTGAACAATTTAACACAAGATGAGAAAGGAAATAAAAGTCAGGTGATCTAACTGCTGAATAAGGTTTAGGGGGATAGTAGTAATGTTAATTAAATATAGGATTAAAAAAACAGTGGAAATTAATTTTACACATTTTATACTTATTTTGGATTGCCATAGCAGCATTCTTTTTTTTACTTTACAACTCTTTTATTCTATCATCTTTTTAAACATACATTTATATGTATATATGTATATTAAATATTAATATTGCTGCATCAGATTTACATTCATATTTGCCTGATACACCTTTCTATTATACCTGTACTTGTCCCTTTACTTTCAACCTTCCATTATCCTTTGTCCCTCTGTTAAAGAGCATATAGCTGACATTTAAGAAATCAAATCTGAGAATCTTTGTCTGTTAACTAAATAACTTAGGCTGTTCAAATTTATTTTGTTTAGTAGCTCAGGCTTTAGACTAGTCTTTGTGAACCCAGGCTCTAAGCCTGTCTCCACATACCCAGATTCCAGATACACCTCAGTGGACCCAGAAATGAGGGCAATCAGCCTGAGGACTTCAGCAACATGATTGCCTTTACAACCCACCATCCAACACTTTTACAATCTCTAAATTGGCTGACTGGTAAAGGGCTTTCCCAGATAAACCCAATCTGGAAGAGGTACTAACCTTTTTAAATGCTCAAATATCAACACAAATCCTCAATGATCACTAATAATCAGGTTCAAGAATCACAATGACATCACCAAAGAAACAAAATAAAGCATTAGTAACTGGTCATAAAGAAACAGAGATCTACAAATTGCCTGAAAAAGAATTCAAAATAATTATGTTAATGAAGCTCAGTGAGCTACAAGAGAACACTTATAGACAACTATACAAAATCAGGAAAACAATATATGAAATAAATATAAACCATTAATAAGAACCCAACAGAAATTCAGGAATTAAGGAATACAATGACCCAAGTGAAAACTTCCATATAGATCCTAAATACTTCCATAACAAACTCAATCTAACAGAAGAAACAACGAATAAGTTTGAAGAAAGGACATTTAAAATTACGCAGTCAGAAGAACAAAAAGAACAAAGAATTTTAAAAAGTGAAGAAAACTTATGGGACTTTTAGGACGCCATCAACTAAACCAACATATGTATTATGAAAGTCCCAAAAGGAGCAG
Organism: Cacajao melanocephalus; assembly: GCA_963573385.1. NCBI lineage: Eukaryota > Metazoa > Chordata > Mammalia > Primates > Pitheciidae > Cacajao > Cacajao melanocephalus. The sequence goes on from CAUYLG010062033.1 coordinate 24,753, forward strand.
AGAGAGATTAAGGGGAAGAAAGTTATCTTAAAGAAATAACAGAAACTTTCCAAATCTGGAGTGGGAAATGAACATCCAGGTTCATGGATCCCAAATAATCAAAAATAGATTAAACGTAAAAAGGGTCTTCACCAAACACATTATAATCAATTTTTTTTTCCCAAAGAGAAAGAGAATTTTGAAAATGGCAAAAGGAAAGCAACTTGTCAAGTAAAATGGAACCTCTATAAAACTATCGGTGGATTTCTTAGCTAGGAAGAGTGGAATAACATATTCTAAGTATTAGAAGAGGAAAACTCTCAGGAAAATTGCACCCAGCAAACTTGTTTTTCAGCAATGAAAGAGAGAGAGAGAAAGATTTTCTCAGATAAGCAAAAGTTATGGGAGTTCATTACCATAGAACTTGCTAACAAGAAATGCTGAAGGGAATTCAAGTTGAAATGAAAGGACACTATTAACAATGTCAAAATGTATAGAAATATATAATGGAAAGGTAAAAATATAGTCAAATGTAAAGCACTCTAATATTGTAATGGTGGTATACACATTACCTTTACCTATAGCATAAAAATTAAAAGGCAAAAATGGTAAAAAATAACAAATAATTTGTTAATGTATGTACAATATAAAATATGTAAATTGTGACAACATAAAATATAGGGGCAGAAAAGATTAAAGTGTAGAGTTTTTGGATGTGGTAGAGGTTAAATCTTTATCATTTTAAAATAAAATGTTATGACTAAAATATTTATATAAGTCCTATGATAACCATACAGAAAAAAAAAACCTGTAGTAGATACAGAAAGGAGTAAGGAATTCAATCATGCTTCTACAAAAAAAGTATTTAAATCACAAAGGAAGAGAGCAAGAGAAGGAACAAACAAACAAAGACAGAAGACATTTAATAAAATGGCAGTAATAAGAGAGAGATCCAAGATGGCCGATTAACAACAGCTCAGGATTGTAGCTCCCAGTGAAAGCGCAGAGAGCGAGTGGACGCCGCACTTTCAGACGAATTTTTGTTGCCCACAGACTAGGAGATTCCCGGCGGAGGAGCC
>CAUYLG010062035.1:0-10715 GCA_963573385.1 Cacajao melanocephalus
CCTCACCAACTAAAAAACCACATACCGCACACACCACCAAAAAAAAAAAAAACCAAACCACCCCCATCCAATTTTTTTTTTTTTTTTTTTTTTTTTTTTTTTTTTTGAGACTGAGTCTTGCTCTGTGGCCAAGGCTGGAGTACAGTGGCACAATCCCAGCTCACTACAACCTCTGCCTCCCGGGTTCAAGCAATTCTCCTGCCTCAGCCTCCCACGTAGCTGAGACTACAGGCGCGTGCCATCACACCCAGCTAACTTTTTGTTTTTGTTTTTCAATTAGTGACAGGGTTTCACCAAGTTAGACAGAATGGTCTTGATCTCCTGACCTTGTGATCTGCCCGTCTCGGCCTCCCAAAGTGCTGGGATTACAGGCGTAAGCCACCACACTCGGCCCAATTCATTTTTAACTGAACTGCTTAATATTCAACTGTGCTTAAGAAAAAAGGCAAGATTCCATAAATAAATTCAGTAATTAATATCATTAACAGCCAAATGTAATCCAGGAGAAGAAACACATAAAATTTGCTTCACACTGGAATTTTTAAATTTTTTTCTACATTAGAATTTAAACTAATAGGGTTAGAAAATAATAGAAACCAACCAGGCACAGTGGCTCATGCCTGTAATTCCAGCACTTTGGGAGGCCAAGGCAGGCAGATCACCTGACGTCAGGAGTTCAAGACCAGCCTGGCCAATATGGTGAAACCCCATCTCTACTAAATATACAAAAATTAGCCAGGCGTCATGGTGCACTCCTGTAGTCCCAGCTACTGGGGAGGCTGAAGCAGGAGAATAACTTGAACTTGGGAAGCAGACATTGCTGTGAGTTGAGACTGCACCACTGCACTCCAGCCTGGGCAACAGAGCAAGATTCCATCTCAGAAAAAAAAAAAAGAAAGAAAACTACAGAAACTGTAAGTATATATTCAGTAATAAAAATAGAAAGAGAAAGCCTTTTGTTTTCTAAAGACAAACACTGGGTTTTATTAGCCCTGGCAAGGCTCCAAAACCACTTTTAACAAGTTATACAGAAATAATTTTCAGTTGAAATTCTGCACCTAAATAAAATGACCCTGAAAGACCAAAGTTGAATCATTTAAATTAGTAGCTTCTTAAGATGTTCAAATTTACCATGCTTTTAGGCTTTGTTTTATACAATTCAAACATTCAAGCATCTACTCACTCACTATATCCGCAATACTAAGCCATACTTAGGGAAGACAAATTAGCGTAAAACAAATACTAAAATTCAAGAACCTAAACTGTGTATGTAGAAAAAGAAAGTATATGCAGTGAATTGTTTAAAAAGAAATCCCAAGGTAGATTTTTTGGGGGAAATGATGAAACTGTTCTGTATCCTGACTGAGATGGTAATTCCACAACTCTTTTATTGCATGTAAAGTTAAAAAGGAATACAATAAAAGGCAGAAATAAGCCATAAAAATACAAATATAATTACTAAAATGGCATAGAAGTACCTATAGGAATTCAGAGGTCAACACAAACTGAAGGAGTTAGAAAAGACTATTAAAGAAGAGGCAACTGAATTGAACTTGAAATGACAGGTAAAACACAGGCAATAGGGAGGAGCACAGTTAGACCATTTAGCACAGCAGAGGGAGGCACGGAAGCATGAGAATTGCATCAACAAGAGCACAAAGGAAAGGAGCAAGACGTTTTCAAGGTACATACATTTTGTAGCCAACATGTATTGCATGCTTGCACATGCTGGGAGCTAGACTCCACAGATTAACTCAATCCTTACCTCAACTCTGTGAGGTATTTATTATCACTACTCACTTTTTTCATACATGATGTTGTTAAAGCTTAGAGAAATGAGGAACATTGCTGAAACTAGAAAGTGGTGGAACCAAGATTCCAACACAAGCTATCTCTTTCTAGAGTCAGGGAATATATGACTTCCCATGGAGACAAGTGATCTGGCTAGGTTAACAGGTTAGAATTGCAGCAAAGAAGATATGATTGGGAGAAGGGGAACCTGTCCTTTAAAAACCTCCCTCAATATAATACAGGTCACGTTCATGATAAAAACTCAAAGTAGGCTGAGTACAGTGGGCCAGACCTATAATCTCAGCAAGCTGAAAGGCTGAGGCAGGAAGACCCCTTGAGTTCAGGAGTTCAAGACCAGCCTAGGCACCATATTGAGACTCATCTCTACAGAAAAAAGTTTTAATTGTCTGGGTGTGGTGGCATGTGCCTGTAGTCCCAGCTACTCAGGAGGCTGAGGCAGGAGGAACTCGAGCCCAAAAGGTAAAGGCTTCAGTTAAGCCATGTTCATACAACTGCACCCCAGCCTGGGTGAAAGAGCAAGATTGTATCTCAAAAAAAAAAAAAGGAAGAAAAAGAAAAAACTGAAAGTTAATGGAATCTATTATTTGTTATAGATTATCTCTGAATTCTGCAATTCTGTGGTTTTTAATGGGAATAACAGTGCTTGAGATTTTTGTGTTTATTAAAAGATTATGGGAGCCAGGCATGGTGACTAACGCCTATAATCCCAGCTACTCAAGAGGACAAGGAGGGAGGATCACTTGAGGCCAGAAGTTCAAGACCATTCTGGACAACACAGCAAGACCTTGCCTCTAAAAAATATTTTTAAAAATTAGCTGGGTGGCCAGGCGTGGTGGCTCAAGGCTGTAACCCCAGCACTGTGGGAGGCCAAGGCGGGCAGATCACAAGGTCAGGAGATCAAGACCATCCTAGCTAACATAATGAAACCCTGTCTCTACTAAAGATACAAAAAATTATCCAGGCATGGTGGCACGCACCTGTAGTCCCAGCTACTCAGGAGGCTGAGGCAGAAGAATCACTTGAACCCAGGAGACAGAGGTTGCAGTGAGCCAAGATTGTGCCACTGCATTCCAGCCTGGGCAACAGAGCAAGACTCCATCTCAAAAAAAAAAAATTAGCTGGACATAGTGGTACACACCTATTGTCCCAGATAATTAGGAAGCTGAGGCAGAAGGATCAATTGAGCCCTATAATTCGAAGCTACAGTGAGCCATGATTATGCCACTGCATTCCAACATGGGTGACAGAGCAAGACTCCCAATTCCAAAGAAAGAAAAAGGATTATGGGTTTAAAACACTTGGAAAGGACGTAAGCTTGTAGGAAATAAAATATTACTGTCCTCTTTTGCTCAGGGTCAGCAACATGGTAAAATGACGGATTTTAGAAATTAACTTCCAGGAAAAAAATAAAAAGCGAGAGAGAAAGAAGAAAGGCAAGTATTTACAGTTTTGAAGTAAACTACCAATTAGGTGATAAGTAGTGTGTAGATAGTGGAAACAGAATAGTATGCACAGAAGAATGTTTTGAATATAGAAATGATACAAAACTTGAGGAGTGACCACAAATGCTGAGGCAGACCTGAATTTGGCACTTCAGGGTTAGGACGTATAAAGAATCAAAGTTCCATTGACAGAAATGAGAAGTTGCTGGGGAAGCTCATTTATGGTGGAAGAATATTGGTTTAATATTGAGAATATTACCTTTGGGGAAACCTGGTGTCTCCCTAAATGCTCAGCCTCATCTTCCACTGTCTTTTAAAGGTTCCAATCACACTGCACCACTTGCTGTTGCCAAAACATACTATCCTTTCAAAACCCTAGGTTTCACAGGGATTTGAAATGCTCAGCCTTCTACTGGGGATAGTTGCTCTCTCATTTCTCCTTCAAGTCCAAGCCAGGCACTCCCTTCTTATGTCCCATGGTACCATGCACATATGTCTATCACACTGTACTTTAACTTGTTTTTTATGTGTGTGTCAGCAACTCTGAGGGCAAAGGCTACCTTTATCATTTTTGTATCCTTTGTAACAGGAACACAGTTAGATCTGAACAAAAATTTATTAAATGGCTAAGTGAATAAAATTCAGGGTAAAGATGAGAAGTAGAGAAAGATGTATAAGTTGTTGGCATTAGAATTTGCAACTTAAGCTAGGAAAATGAAACAGTTTTCACAGAAGGCAAATCAAGACTAAAAGAGACAAAGCAATCAGCTAAGGACTAATATCCATAGGGAAATCATGAAAGAGGCTACAGGAGGAGAGGAAGAAAGGATGCTCACAGGCTCCAAGGGGCAGGGGCTATGTCTGTCTTGTTCAGCAACACAGTCTGGCCATTTTTTAAACAAAAGAATGGATGAACAACAGATAAGTAGGACAATGTTGTGATACAAAAACCAAAGCTCAGAGTCTCTAGTACATGGTAAATCTAGTATGTCAAATGCTAAGACACCAAGGAGCATGAGAACTGACTAAAGACTGAGGTCTTTACTGAGAATATACTGTACCATCTCTACTAATACAACAATGGTATCTTTATAAAGTAACTTCAGTAACTTTATAAAATACTGGGTTGTCACTGTCTAAGCATCCCTGTCTTCAAGTTAAATATGTCAAAACTATGTCCCCTATTGCTAATATGTATTACACACACACATAGAGGCATGTCCATCCCTCCAGAGTAAACAGATACCTCTATTCCAAGAAGCAATGGAATAGTCTTTATCTACTACTAAGATTGGGTTTTTGGGGTTTTTTTGTTTGTTTGCTTGTTTTGAGACAGTCTCGCTCTATCTCCAAGCTAGAGTAATGCAGAGGTATGATCTCAGCTCACTGCAACCTCTGGCTCCCAGGTTCAAGTGCTTTTCCGACCCCAGCCTCCCAATCAGCTGGGACCACAGGCACATGCCACCAAACCTGGCTAATTTCTGTAGTTTTAGTAAAGACAGGGTTTCACCATATTGGCCAGGCTGGTCTTGAACTCCTGGCTTCAAGTGATCCATCTGCCTTGTGGCCTCCTAAACCGCTGTGATTACAGACACAAGCCACTGCATCTAGCTGAGATTAATTTTAATTTTTTAGAGTAGTGATGGGAGTTCTATGTTAAAGTTAGTGTTCTAGGAAGATTCTTCTCCTAAAAAACACTTTTTTAGAACAGATACACTGTTTCCTTAATATCTAAAGGACATAGATACTGTTTTGACCCTAATCACAGTTCTAGGATATTTTTCTCTTAATTAAAATTTCCTTAAGAGGAGTCACTTTTAAAATTATGTAATAATTTTGCAATGAACTTTCATCTGTTACAATAGATTCACAATAGTTCATTTACGTGTGTTATTACCAGAAAACAAAGTGTTTTAATTTTCTTACCTATGTCTTTCTTACATATGCACTTTCTACCCTTCTTCACTCAGCACTATGCCCCACAAAGCTGACTTATAGACTGTATCTATGGGCTGTGTCACCTCTCTCTTCCAGTTAGGTTTGGCCAATGGAGGGGCAGGGATGGCACTGGCAGAAGTCAGAGAACAAAAAGAGTATGGGAAAGCCTCCCCTCCTGCAGAGCTACTGGGTACTAGGGGTGTAGCAATGAAGGAGAAGGCACTGGCAGGAGTCAAAGAGCACAGAGAACACGGAACGGGGCATTTATTTCCCTGGCTCCCCTCCTGCAAGATCACTGTGGATATTAATCGTCTAAGTGGAACTACAGCTGCTGTTAGGCAGCCTTCTCCACACAGCTCTCTTTTTGGGGTAGCACTCCTTTTCTTTGCCCCTCACGTCTAAGGGGCAATATTCCCATCCTCTCTGTTGCTAGCCCAGGATACTACAATATCTCGTTGATTTTTTAAACTCTGCCCACCTATTTGTGAATAGTTCCTTCATTTAATCCTCTTCAAATTATCCAGCTAGAATATGCCATCTGTTTCCTATCAGGGTCATGGATAACAGTGCCACATACATATTTTGATCTTGCTAAACACAACTGTTAGGTATGTGTGTCTGCTCTTAGTGCACTACTTCTATGATATGTTGACGAAAAAAGACACATGACTACCTGGATAGATGTAAACAGATGTTCCCATATTCTCCTCAATTCAGTGATAATTGAAATCTCTCCCATTTTATTAAATACATGTCACATGTACTTCCTCAAATATATGTATTATAAAATATTCCAATGGAATAAATCTAAAATGCATTTTACAAAGAGAAAGACTAAATTAGATCAATGTTAATCTCTAATATGTAGAATGTAAAGAAAAAGAAGTGCTAAATTTACTTTTTGAAAAGAATGAAATAAAAATCAAAGTTATTAAAGTGACTACACTGATTCCCGTACCCACTCCCTTCCCTGGTTTTCTCTAAAAATCTCATTTCAGACATTTAAGTGATTATCCTACGTAACAGGGAAACTCAGACGTCCATCCCCTTATTCATTCAAACATTTCCACTGTCATAATATGGCAGCTGCAATGCCAGGAAAGAAGAAAGGAAAAAAGACTAAAAGAGGGGAAGAATGACAAAGACCTCAAAGAAAAAATTTTTTAAGAGACTGGGTCTTACTCTGTCAGCCAGGGTGGAGTCCAGTGGCATGATCATAGCTCACTGTAACCTCGAACTCTTGGGCTCAAGTGATCCTCTCACTTAAGCCTCCCAAGCAGCTGTGACTAGAGGCATGTGCCACCATTCCTGGCTAATTCTTTTTTTTGAAAGGACATAATCTCACTATGTTTCCCAGGCTAGTCTCAAACTCCCGGACTCAAGCAATCCTCTGGCCTTGGCCTCCCAAACTGCTGGGATTACACGTATAAACCACCATGCCCAGCCACCAGAGAATTTTCAATAAAAGAGGGAAATCAGTACTACAATAAAATAACACAGCTGTAACTGCCAGCATGACTGACACTTAGGTTTGGGCAACACAGCCATCAGGATCCCAGCAGGAAACAGATAGCACCCTCAAACTGGGTAATTTAAGGAGAGTTTAAGAAAAGGACTATTTACAAAGTGTGAAAGGTATGGGCACAGTCAAAAGATAGTGCAACCTCCTGAAGCTGCTATCAGCTACAGACTTGAAAGGACAAAGAGGACCCATGACAGGAGCCATGGCCTCTGGAAGAGCCAACATGACATGATTTTGCAGGAGGAAGCCAGGAGAGTAAACCCACCAACTCTACTCTCCTCCTGACAGTGCTATCCATTGTCCAAAACCAACTAGAAGCCAAAGAGCAAGGTTAGCCTCCTGAGACTGAGGGGAGGGAAGGCAATAACAGAAAGCAGGTTCACAGGGGCAATGGAAGATAAGCAGAACCAGGTGGGACGAGAAGGTAAAGTCAGTTGGTGTCTCAATGGGAACTGAAACCTAAAAGGGAGTAACTCAAGAGAGATTAATAAAGGGGTTATTTATAGAGTCTACATTAAGAATACTGGCTTTATTCTGTGGGTAACAAGGAGACACAATTCTGATCTGTGCTCTTTAGAAAAGGCTGTGAAAAGAACCATGTAAAGAAAAAAACAGTGTGAAGACATAAGAGAGGGCAAGGCCACAGGCAAGAAATTCTAGTGTATATGAAAGATGTTAAGGGCCTGAAACAAAGAAATAACAGTGGGAACAGGAAAAAGAGGTAGATTCTAAAGATGTTTAGGAAGTTGTTCCTACAGAACTGTGGATCATGTCTTTGTGTACATATAGACATGTGTGTATCTAAAACACATACACATAAACACACCCCTTCAGCCTTTGTTATATCTGCAAAATGTAATTTCCATTTTCCCTTTCCCTAATTACTATCTAATAACATGCCCTGCACAATCTTGCCTATAGTAAGCATTTCAAAGAATATTTATGGAATGAATGAATAAATGAGGAAAGCTTCTGAAGCATATAAACAATAATCTTATATAACCATAAACTTAGATCCTGAAAAGCTGTATGTGATTTGTCACACCAAACAAACAAACCAAGAAGAGAAAAAAAAAAAAAAGACACAACTGAACAATCTGAAGTCCAAGAACATGCTAGGGAAGCACTTTCAATTCTATACTCTAGCAACTCTTTCTCAAGCTGTTTTCCACTGGGAACACAAACTGCTAACAAAGATAAACAAACTGAATATACCTATGTTAACCTCTCAAATTTATAAATCACAAACTACTGGAATCTTGAAGGCAATTTGTGTACTCTCCAGCATTACCGGCAGACAAAATTTCAAATATAGCTACTGTAGAAGCACTTCCCTCAGCAGCAGCCCTCGCTCTTTGCTCAATGAGAAAAGAAGGTGAGGCCCAAACTGCATCCTCTTTACTGATCCACCCAAAACAGAGGTCCACATATTCCCTGCAGGGCAGCAGAAGAGTAAGATTTCCAAAGGAGATGCTGGAGAGTAAAAAGCAATACACTTCAAAATAGGACTTTACAAATAATTAACAACAGCTCCAGATTCATCCTTTTCTCTTCTCTAGAACCACCAGAAACCCTTACATCTGAAATTGTATCACAGATCACACACCTACATATCCCACTCCATGATACACATGTTGAACTTCCTATGTCCATATCCATCCTCCACATCCTCAGAGTTAGCCAAGGAGTTAGACATCTGTGACTTTGTTCCAAGATTCCCATGTAAAAAGTTTTCACACACTATACAAGTTTACAGTATACAATATACTCTGCACTCTAAGTAAAAAAGGATAAATTATAATGTGGTCTCTTATTTGCCAGTAAAAAATATTTGCTCTTACTGGAAGCACCTAAAATAATCGGGCTGCCTACCTCACAAGACTCTTAAACAGCAATCCTACTAGTCCCAGAGTAATTTGTAAACCTAAATGAGAAAACACAAACATGCTCAAGAGTTTGCTTTATAACTAAAAGATTCATAATATGGTTGTTCATGGATGTGAACAACTCTATGAGTCCTCAGACTGTGAGTCTTTAGAGTTTCACTCAAATAAATAAATAAATAGTTAATAATCTTACATGGCCCTTCTCATATATGTCCAAGAAGAATGGAAACATTGATTGAGCACCTATTATAAGCCACCACCATGCTAAGGTACTTGGATATATATATGAAATATATTCATATCCTACCATAAAATAATATATTTACATTTCAGATATCCTACCATAAAATCTGGTGGAATATATTTATATTTCACATATATATTTATATCTCATATATAATATCTTATATTTATTAGATATAATAAATAGAATATATTTTCAGATATTCTGCCATAAAATATGGAAAAATTTAAAAATTAAAAACAAAAAAAAATCAATGAGCATAGATCCAAAAATCAGGCAAAAAATATGTAAAAACATTAAATATGGTATAATTTCATTTCTCTAAAATTATGTATGTTTATATATAAATAAACATTGGAAAGTCTGGAAAAATATATAACCAACTTCTAAGTAGTTATCTTCAGAGATGGTATTTTTTTTTAAGTTGGTCAAATTTAACAGTGGGAAGTTACATACCAGAAATGGTACTAATACAAATTAAATCAGGCAGAAAACTTATTTTCTGCTTATATACTTCCATGTTTGAATATTTTATAATAAAACAAAAGACCAAAATCATTACATTTGAATTTTTATTCTGTGGGTAACAAAGAGACACACAATCCAATCTGTATTCTAACAGAAGGACTGTGAAAAGAGCTGTGTAAAGAAAAAAACAGTGTGAAGACAAAAGAGAGGGCAAGGCCAGAGGCAAGAAATACTAGGGTATAGGGAGATGTTAAGGGCCTGAAACAAAGAAACAATAGTGGGAACAGGAAGAAGAGGTAGATTCTAAAGATGTTTAAGAAGTGTTTAGAATGCTTTATCACAATGAAAACATTTTTTGTTTCCTGAAATTATGCCTATTACTTATCTGAAATCATCTGTATTATCCTTTTCCTGAAATTATTCATACAATTCAGCTGAAAAAGTCCTACCTATAGTAAAGAGATTGAAAACAGAGCAAAGGAAAAGTCTATTTTCTTATTCTGTTAAAACACAAAGCAGTAAAAACTAACCTTTTAGCCTTTATGCCTGATTGATAGGTTCTGGGAGAAGTAGGCCTATAGCAGAATAATTACTTTGAGGATTTTCTCTCTCTTGCAACTTTAGAGATCTATGATGACTTCCTTAAAAATGTATGAAACAAAGCTATTTTTTTTTTTTTTGAGACAGTGTTTCACTTATGTTGCCCAGGCTGGAGTGCAAGGGTGTGATCTTGGCTCACCGCAACCTCCGCCTCCTGTGTTCGAGCAATTCTCCTGCCTCAGCCTCCTGCCTAGCTGGGATGAGAGGTGTGCGCCACCACACCCGCCTAGTTTTGTATTTTTAGTAGAGATGGGGTTTCACCATGTTGGCCAGACTGGTCTCGAACTCCTGACATCAGGTGATCCACCCTCCTCAGCCTCCTAAAGTGCTGAGATTACAGTCGTGAGCTATCATGCCCAGCCGCTAACTTTTTAAATTAGAAATTTGTTACAACATTTTGGGCCCTTGCAGACATGCTTATAGAGAGAGGAGAAATAACGTTGAGACTCAAGAGTTCAGCAGAAGGGAATGAATACAAGTCATAATAGTGTTTTATTTTAGTCACCGCTTCTTGAAAAATCTTATAAAATAATGGCACTCAGGCAGATCATTATAAAAGAGTGGAACTGTCTTTTTAATTATGTAAAGAGCAGAAGAATCGGCCGGGCGCGGTGGCTCACGTCTGTAATCCCAGCACTTTGGGAGGCCGAGGCGGGCGGATCACGAGGTCAAGAGATCGAGACCATCCTGGCCAACATGGTGAAACCCCGTCTCTACTAAAAATAGAAAAATTAGCTGGGCGTGGTGGCGTGGGCCTGTAGTCCCAGCTACTTGGGAAGCTTGAACCCAGGAGGTGAAGCTGC
>CAUYLG010062036.1:0-35428 GCA_963573385.1 Cacajao melanocephalus
TTGAATCTGTAAATTACTTTGGGCAGTATGGCCATTTTCACGATATTGATTCTTCCTAACCATGAACATGGAATGTTTCTCCATCTGTTTGTGTCCTCTCTTATTTCGTTGAGCAGTGGTTTGTAGTTCTCCTTGAAGAGATCCTTTATGTTCCTTGTTAGTTGTATTCCTTGGTATTTTATTCTCTTTGTAGCAATTGTGAATGGCAGTCCATTCTTGATTTGGCTCTGTTTAAGTCTGTTATTGGTGTAAGAAGAGAGACATTCTTTAGAAAAATATTCCCTATCAAAAATAGGCCACATAGGAGGAATGCTATTCCAGGAAGAGGGAAAAGGATGGGAAATGCTTTAAAAGATAATGCAGCACTCATTAAATGGATAGAAGAAACCAGACAAACCATGAAAACATACTACCAAACCCAAAGATGAGAACAAGCATGTACTCTTACCTGATAGCGGCTCATGTCTATTTTATTACAAATGGAATCTCAGGTGGCTATGAAGCAGTGACCTACAATCCTCAGTGCTGAGGCACAATCCAAACACTTGTGGAAAGTATGTGGTCCCCTAAACTTATGGAGATTTTTGGATGGTAAATGTCACCTTAAACCTTGTATTCTCAGAACACAGGCACTGAAGTTAAATGAGGCTCAAAGATACTACCTCTGGGAAATAGTTGGGCTATTTTAGCTGATAATAACACGTGGTATCCCATCTCCCTTTCAGGTTACAAAAACAGAAAAGGAGAATGGCTATGCACTCAAACCACTGGGAAGCCTGATTTTTCCCAAACTTGGCCTCTAATATTCACCCCCATGGGACATACCATCTGTTATGTGGGGAAGGGCTGTTTCTGTTGGGAGGGATGACAAAACGACACTGTAGAATTACATGACTTCTCTGTAACAAAACCTCCTTTTCTCTCCCAAATACCTGTATGTGGTGCAATACAAAAGTGGTGGTAAAAATAGATTTGTCCACTGTTAATAAGTCCTATAACTATTTAGACATTGAGGACCAGGCATTCCTTGCATTTGACTTATACCCTCCTCAGGATGTTATACCAAAGGAGAGAAATTGGCCAGAAGAGAGACTAAATTTATTAGATTCTGATTTAGTGTCAGTCCTATAATCCTTAAATAAGATTTATCATAAGCTTCAGATGACCCTTGATATGGAGGGTAAACACATTGTGAGTCTGACCAAATAATATGATGATGCATGCAGTGTTTTTTTTTGTTTTTTTTTGGCTGGTTAGGTTGTTTACTGCCCTCTGACTCTATCTATAACCTTCTTGGACACCTGACCTTTGCTGTCTTTGTGGCATTTGTCACTGTTAGCATTATATATCTCTTGTAAATGTTATGCCAGTTACGGCAAGATGAGGAAGGCACAATTAAAGACCTGGATCATGATAGCTCACAAAATTGACAAGATCCAGGATTTTTTTTATACTAAACCCTAGGCCTGACTCCATCTCACCCCTTAAACTATTGGGTATTACATCGGGTCAGACCATGTCTTCCCCATTATCCAAATCGCAAATATTTAAAACTATTATCACCAACCAGACTACTCTAGGAATGAGCATTCCTAGCATCGTGGGACCTGTTTCTGTTTGTTGTCCTGCATATGCATTTTGTGGAATCCTTTTTGGGCAAGAAGGGGGACTGAGGACTAAGCTCTGTTTTTTTGGTTTTTTTGTCCAAATTCCTACCTAAAGGGTCTAGGGAGTCATGCCCTACAAACTATAAATTCTCATCAGATGGGTTTTATTTGACCCTATATATCATGACTTACTTTTCAGTCTGACTCTGGCATAACATTATGAGACAAGGAAAAAATATTTTAACCCCCAAATATATTTCCTTGCTATACCTTGAAATTGCCCTGCAAAGTCTCTTGTGGGAAAAATCCACGTTCTGTAGAGAATCTCCTTGCCCCTTTGTTTTCTGTCCTTTCTTTCCAGATCCAGGAGATAATCAACTAAGAGCCAGATACCTTTTTAGGTCGGATAAGAAACATTTTACAAGGCCAGGTGTGGTGGCTTATGCCATAATCCCAGCACTTTGGGAGGCCAAGGCGGGCAGATCACTTGAGGTTGGGAGTTTGAAACCAGCCTGACCAACATGGTGAAACCCCATCTCTACTAAAAATACAAAAATTAGCTGGGCATGGTGATGCGCGCCTGTAATCCCAGCTACTCAGGAGGCTGAGACAGGAGAATTGCTTGAACCCGGGAGGCGGAAGTTGCAGTGAGCTGAGATTGTGCTACTGCACACCAGCCTGGGAGACAGAGCAAGGCTCCATCTTAGGAAAAAAGAAAGAAAGAAACATTTTACAACCTGCTTTCTCTCTAAAGTCTGATATCTGAGGTATTCCTCTGCATAATAAAACTTTGTCTCCACAATCCTTTATCTTAACCTGAACATTCCTTTCCATTGATCCTAGGTCTTCAGATAAACTTAACCAATTGTCAACCAGAAAATTGTCAATCAGAAAACTTAACCAATTGTCAACCTATAGCCTAGAAACCCCTGCTTTGAGTTGAGTTGTCCCACCTTTCTGAACCAAACCAATGTATTTCTTAAATGTATCTGGGTTCTTTGTTTGTTTGTTTGTTTGAGATGAAGTCTCCCTGGGTCGCCCAGGCTGGAGTGCAGTGGCACCATCTCAGCTCACAGCAACCTCCGCCTCCCAGGTTCAAGCGATTCTCCTGCCTCCGTCTCCAGAATAGCTAGGATTACAGGTGCGCACCACCATGCCCAGCTAATTTTTGTTTTTTAGTAGAGATGAGGTTTCACCATGTTGGTCAGGCTAGTCTCAAACTACTGACCTCAAGTGATCTGCCCGCCTTGGCCTCCCAAAGTGCTGAGATTATAGGTGTGATCCACTGCACCCAGACCTTAAATGTATTTGATTGATGTCTCGTGCCTCCCTAAAATATATAAAACCAAGCTGTACCCCAACCACCTTGGGCACATGTTCGCAGGACCTACTGAGGGCTACATCATGGGCTATGGTCACTTATATTTGGCTCAGAATAGATTTCTTCAAATATTTTACAGAGTTCGACTCTTAATCAACAAAACCATGACACCTAACTACTAATCTCACTCCACATCTTCTTCTCTTACTTTAAATATTCATGGCCTTTGGTAAAGTTCTGTTCAATTATTTCTTTTTATCTTTTAAAAATAATTCTATTTATTTAGACCTCCTTCTAAATCCTTAAGCATTATTGGCATTTCTACTACAAAGGTATTCTCACCAATTCCTACCAACTTTCTCTCATTCTTTGAAATTGCACATTTGATGACTGAACGTAGTAGGTCGTTTTTTTTTGGTTGATTCATCACTTTTGAAACATGTTACTTTGTTTTATTATCATTGCTTCTCTTGTTTTGGGCCTTACTGACTTTAGGTGACATTAGCACACTTTACTATTCATCATTCTCTGGTCTTCTTGGAAGTTCTGTGACATTCCAGTTTTGTTCATTCTTTAGCATTTTAAATGCCTGGATGGGATAAAAACAGACAGAAAAGTAAAATATAAATAAATAAGTAGCTATTTTGGCAACCGCAGAGAACAATTTCAACTACATGTTATTAGTGTTAATAATGAACGTGAAGGCACTTTGAAAGTTACAAAAGTATGCCATGCAAATGTAAATGAATGTAATATTTGGCTAGATTTGAAGTGGAAATCAACAACTGCTAAAATAATGGCTTGTTAAGATTTACCAGATTCTTGGAGTTAAGTATCTGTGGGGAAAGCATGGAGACATATCACTAACATCATTTCTTAATCTACTTGAGTACTCTTTACACTATTTACTTATTAGTGTTCTGGGTACTATTGTGACTTAACACATCTTAGTAACAGAGCAGTGGAAGAATGTATTTTTACAGTAACCTAGAGATTACAGTGAATATCAGAGACATAAATCAGCACAAAGTCTTAAAAGTGACTGGTTTGACAAGACGGAGCCAGTATAATGTGGCTTTTCTATTAGCTTGGCTATAAAGTTGGCTATTAACTTAGCACTTAATTGGATCCTCCTGCAGTGGAACCATAAGAGCATTCAGTCCTGCAGGCTAAAGAACATGGTGTACCTGCTGAATGGTGTTTAAGATACTTTAAAAGCCTAGTTATAATTGAATAATGACTAAACACAACTCTATTATATCAGACTTTTGGAGGTGGTAGAAATAGTGTCTACCTACACACAAACTTGTGTCTGAACATCTGAGCCTGAATCCATTTACAAACTGTGTGACTTTAATCATATATTTTAGCCTTTATGAGCCTGTTTCTTCATCTGTATACTAAAAGTAACAGCATCTGTCCTTACTTCAAAGAATTATAAGAAGTCAGATCATACACAGAAAAGAGCTTTGGAGACATAAATACCACAAAAACATTAATTATAATTTTTTCTTTTCTTTTTTTTTTTTAATTAAAGATGGGGTTTCACCATGTTGGTCAGGCTATTCTTGAACTCCCGACCTCAGGTGATCCGCCCACCTTGGCCTCCAAAGTGCTTGGATTATAGGCGTGAGCCACCACACCCGGCCACATTAATTATAATTACCAAATGTAGCTATCATAGCTTACAGATGAGGAAACTGAGGCCCAGAAAAGCTGAATGATTGGTTAAGGACCTACTGTGGCTGAGTTAGATCTAGAACACAGATTTTCGAGGCCTCTTTTCTTCTCAATATATCAATCAGTACTGGTTTTGACATTTTTTATATACTAAGGTCTCCATCCATGACTCATTTACATACTATTTATTACTCAGCCATAAAAAGTCATTAAAACTTAACTTTAAGTTTGTTGGAAGCTAGATTTAATTACCATGTATGTGTAGATGCATTACTGAACTTTCAGCTATAGCTGGGCTAGTCCCTGAAGGAAAAAGGTTTTTGTTTTTATTTTGCATGTCAGTGCTTGGTTAAAATGTCTGTTTTTATAAGAGTCACATGAGATACTCTAAACCCTAAATCTAATTACTGGGAAGAATCTAAAAAACAAATCCAAACCTTGTATGAAAGCCAAACCTTCATTGTACTTTCCAGTCTCCTAAAATAACATTTTTCTTCTTCATCCTAGCATGTATTTTAAACCTTTAATTTTACTATTCATGTAAAAAAGACCAGTTACAGCCTCAAAGATAACTTATTCTAATATTATTTTTGTCCTAATAAATTTATCAGTAGTATGTGAAAATAGCATTATATCTAAAGAGGCTTTTGTTTTAAATGAAGCTATTCTGAGTTTTTCCTTATAATTTGTGATAGATTAGGACTAAATAAGGTCTAAAGTTTGCCTCTAACTCTAAGGTCCTATGAACTAGAATTCAGAATTATAGGAGGAAACTAGATCAATATTTATTTTTCCAGTAACAGTTACATGGAGATTTGAGGCTAGTTTCTTTTTCACAGAAAAAAGAAATACACAAGGACATGTTCATCCTTAAGGACTTATTAAGGAACGTTTTCAAAGCTTTGTGAGGCTGGGTGCAGTGGCTCACACCTTTAATCCCAGCAGTTTGGGAGGCCGAGGTGGGTGGATCACCTGAGGTCAGGAGTTCAAGACTAGCCTGGGCAACATGGTGAAACCCTGTCTTTGCTAAAAATACAAAAAATAGCTAGGAGTGGTGTCGTGCACCTGTAATCCCAGCTACTCGGGAGCTGAGGCAAGAAAATCGCTTGGACCCGGGAAGTAGAGGTTGCAGTGAGCTGAGATCACGCCGTTGCACTCTATCCTGGGCGAAAGAGCGGGACTCCATCTCAAAAAAAAAAAAAAGCTTTGTGAATGTGTGGTAATTTAATTTTACAGTGTTCTACCATGGAGAACACATGGTCTTTGTAGCTGAAGATATGGCTCATGTACTGGCTGATCTGATCTTAAGCCTCTCTCTCAATTTTCTAATCTTTTAAATGGGTTTTTTTCAACCAGATGCCCAAACTTAACCCATAAGATTTATTTTTTAAAGGAAGTAGGAGGGTAGGGTACTGAAATAATCTAGAAAAGCTATTATTTTAAAGGTCGAATTTTTCAATCTAGAAAGATGTAAAAACTTGACTCTTCATTGTATTTACCCTTTGTTCTGGAAAAATTACCCAACTGAGCCCTTTACAAAAAGTAAAACTAGCTAATCTGGGTCATGAAGAGCACTTTGAGGAAACTTAACTGAGGATATTTCCGGCAGAGAAGCTAACTAGGTATTCTGGTTAGTAAAGCAATTATTGTGAGTTTCTGAGCTTGTACTTCATCTCTGCCTACTTTGTTGCTTTTGAGGTGGAGGCAGTGTCTCTTTTCTTTCCATATGAATCTAAATGGATTGGGCAGCCTTCTTGCTTGTGCCTCAGGGAAAATATGTATTCTTGCCTGAGAAGGTGCTATCCGGAAATCTGAAGCTGAGGTCCAAGAGATGGCAGGGTGTTCCTTACTTGACACAGAATGCCACATCATCAGCCCACCCCTGAGCTGTACTGTTTGCCTTATTTCTCCAAGAATATATGAGCTTCAGCCCCTTCCTCCTTTTTCCAGAAGTGCCAAAACCAAAAGGTTAACAAAGCTAACAGCCAGAACATCTCTATGCTATCAATTTTCTCACAAAGTGGTTGAGATGAGAGCTTGAACTATTTTAATACAAACAAAATTCTTTTTTCCAAACTTCTAAATCACTTTAAACATTCTATTCACCGTTTTTCAACCCAATGGTTTTTCTTCATTCTTATTAATTTCATGAAAGGAGGGAATAGATATTTTATCATAAGAGAGTTGTAGGCTTTCAAGAAGTGCTTTGGAATGAGGAGGAATTATTGAGTCCTTCCAGAAATGTGTGAAGGGAGAGGTGGCACTGTGTAGCACAGATCTACTGACAAGAGCTCCTCAACGGGGTTTGATGATTTTGATAGCCATCGCTATTTGGGTTGTTTAAGGGATGTCCTCGTGGAAACTGCCTGACATCTGTTTTTTTTTTTTCTTGTCTTAGTTCAGGCTACTATAGCAGAATATCACAGACTGGGTGGCTTAAACAGCAAAAATTTATTTCTTGCAGTTCTAGAGGCTAGGAAGTCTAAGATCAAAGTGCTGGAAGATATGATGTCTGGTGAAGGCCTGCTTCCTGGTTCATAGATGGCCGTCTTCTCACTATGTTCTTACATGGCAGAAAGAGGGCTAGAGAATTCTCTGAAGTCTTTCTTATAAGGGTACTAATCCCATTCCTGAAGGCTTCACCTTCATGACCTAATCACCTCCAAAGGTCTCACTTCTTAGTACCATCATATTGGGGGTTAGGATTTCAACATATGAATTTGCAAGGTACACAAATGTTCAGTCCATACATTTCTAATCTCTTTCTCCTGGGGTTGGTATATATTAAAGGAGCAGAATCTTACTCCTTTCCCCTTGGAAGGTATGCTTCAGTGGAAAGGCAAAGATTGCAGTATTTTAGACCGCTCCTGATGCTGTGTCCATAGAGGAAAACCCGTATGCATAGGCTATTTAAAATAATTTTAGTCCTTTCTTTTTATGGACTTGTTATGTTCAGAAGAAGCAAACTTAGCAAATTAAATTAAATTAAATATATGCATTCATTTAACAAATATGTATTGAGGGCCTGTCTTATAACAGACACTATTCCAGGTACTCGAGATACAGTAATGAATAAGACAAAGTCTCTGCCTTCCCAGAGTTTGCATTCCAGCGGGGACAGGGATAACAAATAGGTAGCTACACTAAGCCAGGTGGTAGATACAGCAAGAGAAAAATACAGCAAGATAAGGAGGATATGGAGTGTCATTATATATGGGGGAAGGGATATAACATATTGATTTCTCTTTCAGATATTCGTTGCCACACAACAAAACACCCTAAATCCTATTGGTTAAAAAATATTAGCTGGGCGTGGTGGCATGCACCTTTAGTCTCAGCTATTCAGGAGGCTGGGGCAAGAAGATTGCTTGAGCCCAGGAGTTTGAGTTTACAGTGAGCTATGACTGTGCCACTGCACTCCAGCCTGTGTGACAGGGTGAGAACCTGTCTCTAAAATTAAAAAGAAAAAAAATGATGATCTTGTAGGTTCGCTGGGGTCTTTACACAGTTGATGTCATATGGCAATTGAGGCCACAGTTATCTGAAAAACTGAATGGTGTGGACATTCCAAATGACTTCTTCGTTTACATGGCTGGCCCCTCAGCTGGGAAGGCTGGAACAACCAAGGTCTGGCCAGATACTCTGTCTGCACATGATCTTTCTTTGTGGCTATCTTGGGCTTTCTCACAGAATGGTGGGATTGAGTAATCAGGCTTCTCACATGCCGGTGGCGTCTCCTGAAGCAAGTATTCCAAAAAATCCAGGGGGAAACTGCAAGGCTTCTTATGATGTAGCCTTGGAAGTCAGGCAACCTTCACCTCCACCACATCTATTGGTCGAAACAAGTCACAGGGCCCACTAGATTCAAGGAGAGAGGACTCTATGAGGCTGAGAATATTGGAAGATGTGGCACAGTAGGGGGCCATTTTTGGACACTCGCTACCACAGTTATTAAAGGGATGGCCTCACTGATAAAGTGATATTAGTGTGGAGATGGAAGGGAAGTGAGGGAGAAGCCATGTGGATATCCAGAAGAGATCTCCTAGCAGGGTGAACAGCAAACACAATGTCCTGAGGCAGAAGTAGTCATCGTATGTTTATGAAAACAAGGAGACCAGTGTGGACAGAATGAGATTAGTGGACAGAAGTAGAAGTAATTCAGATAGGGAAGGAGGGGTTAGATGATATATATAGCCTTATAAGCTTTTTAATGACTTTAAATTTTATTTGGAGTGATATGAGAAGCCAATCCATGATACTGAGCAGAAGAACGATACAACCTGGTCTTTCTTTTTTAGGCTAGTCATTTGAAGCTGTGGGAGTGGGGAAGACTGACTTCTGTATTAAAGGCTTACTCTGGATCATCATATTGAGTGAAAGCTGTAGTGAGGTACAGAGGTAGGAAGCAAGTTATTGCTATCATCCAGGTCAATAGAAAATGAAGCTTGGAGCAGAGTAGTAACAGTAATATAAAATAAATTCTAATATATTTTAGAGGTAGAGCCCTCAGGATTTTCTGATGTTCAATGACAGAAAGAGAATTAAAGATGGCACAAGGGTATTTTTTTTTTTTTTGCCAGGCCTATTAGAATAATGGAGTTGCCATTTATTAAGCTGGGAAGACTACATGAGCTACAGTTAGGGGGAGTTGGTCTTCAGGAATTTGGTTTTATATGTGCTAAGTTTCAGATGCCTATTAGATGTCAAAGTTTAAGTAAACGTAAACAAAGTTTATCAGGTCATGTTCATGCTCTGATTTTGTATAATTGTATGCATTAATAAAAATTGTTGCACTTAGCAGAAGAAGGTAAAAGATTTGGGTAGCACACAGCATTCTGTGAAAGCTGGAGACCCATGCTGAGGGTCTCCATTGAACTCTAAGCTCTCATTTTCGCATAAATGAATAGGCAGCAGTGTCATGAAAAGAGCATATAGGCTTTGATCTCAGGCCGACTTGGGTCTGGATGCAGGCTTTACCCTTTATTAGCAGTGAGGCTTCTGCATATTACATAATCTGAGACAAGTTTTCTCATTTATAAAATGAGAATAATGACACCTTGGAATGCAGTTGTTAGAATTAGGTGAGCTAATGCTGGCACACAACAGATATTTGGTAAACGGTAGCCATTATGAATGTGCCCACTGTTTTTTTTTTTTTACTAAGTTTTTGCATGTCCTCTTCCTCTGGCAGACATCAGGGGAGGTGACAGAAAGCAGGGCAGGATTCAGTAGAGGACAGTCCTACTGAAGTGCTGACCTGTGTGGTTCCACCTTACTCCTGTACATATACCTAAAACTTTGGGCAGGTCTCGGGTGACAGCTCGATAGGGTAACAGCAGTGAGAAGCAAAAGCAGTCTGTACATCTAGCATCCTCTCAGGCTGTCCCAGTGAGACACGTGAACTGTAGTTCGGCAGCAGTGTGGGTAGGGGACACATGCTCACGTCCCTGGGTTACACAGGCTTGCATTCACTTATTGACCTTTCAAACAATAGAGGCACAGCAACACCAGGCAGAGGGACACTGCTGCCAGGGAACATGCCTAGGACAGTGCTATCCTGTTGTTTTAACCTTCAGTAAATATGCTGCCCTTGAGGTAAATGACAACTAAAGTAGGGGTATGTAGCCAGTGCTGTGTGCCATCTTCCAAGGTCTAAACTGATATAAGTCCTGTGGGAATTGGGGTATTGGGAGTACATAGACATTTTTAAGAAAACAGTTAAGCAAGGTGATCCACTGAGAGTAAAAGCGGGGGACAGGTATGACGAGCCATCTAGGAGTGTAGGTGATGTGATGGAATCGCCAGGCAGCATGGCTGGGCACAGTGGCTCATGCCTGCAACCCCAGCACTTTGGGAGGCCGAGGCGGACATATCATCTGAGGTCAGAAGTTGGAGACAAACCTGACCAACATGGTGAAACCCTGTCTCTACTAAAACTAGAAAAATTTCCCAGGCATGGTGGCATTTGCCTGTAATCCCAGCTCCTTGGGAGGCTGAGACAGGAGAATTGCTTGAACCGGGGAGGTGGAGGTTGCAGTGAGCAGAGAGATATCATGCCACTGCACTCAAGCCTAGGCAACAGAGCAAGACCCTGCCTGAAAAAAAAAAAAAAACAGCCAGGCAGCATGGAGGGCCAAGGATGTCCATGATCATGAACTTAAAGTGAGTCTAGTCAGTATGGTTGCATGTCTTCCCCCAACAGTTTTAAACACGAACTAGGCAGATAGTTGGTTTTAAACACAGCTAGGATTTTGCCAGGCACATACTATATTCTGAAAGGAGAGAGGCAAATAAGTTGGTGCATGCAAGGACCACAAGTGGAAGCTGGCTAAGGAGGGCAATGAGGACACAATGGCCGTGAGGGGCAGTGGAAGGTGTCAGAGTCAATGGACTCTGGGTCCCCATGGAATTGAGGAGATTCTTTGAGCAAATCTTGGCATTACGGTTCTTTTTTTTTGAGACAGAGTCTCTCTCTGTCACCAGGCTAGAGTGCAGTGGCAGCAATCTCAGCTCACTGCAACCTCTGCCTCCCAGGTTCAAGTGATTCTCCTGCCTCAGCCTCCCAAGTAGCTGGGACTACAGATATGTGCCACAATGCCCAGCTAATTTTTGTATTTTTAATAGAGACAGGGTTTCACCATATTGGCTAGGATGTTCTCAATCTCTTGACCTTGTGATCCACCCGTCTTGACCTCCCAAAGTGCTGGAATTACAGTTCTTTTTTTTTAAAGGTGTTTAAGAATGGGACATTTCCTTGCCGTCTTCCACTTTGCCTTCTTTATTCTCACTTTTTTCATTACCTTTGCACCGTTTAAATAGTAAGTTTATGAGGTAGAGTGTTGCTAGCTGCTTTGCTTCTATTGGGGCATGGCGGGCAGGGGATGGGACATCCCTCAGAGTGCAAACTCTTATAATTCTGGCAAATAAAGAGTTAAATAGTGTTATTTGGAAGTCCTTTAATATTATCCAGATTTGGCTTAGAGATAGGATTATGCTGCTGAACTTTATTTTTCTTCTTAATTTACAAAGAGCTCTCTTAACTCAAACATTCCAGTGCTTTGTTGGAATTTTCTATGTAATGCAGCCTATTACAGAGCAATTTTGAGGGGAGTTGCAACTTGACCCCTATCTTGGAGCAGGATCCTAATAAAATATAGGTCTCCTGACTAGAGCTTCTGGCTCAGCTTCCTAACAGGAATGTCTTCTCTCCAGAATGGCTGCAGGAGATCAAATGACAGAGGCAGTTTTATCAGTTTGTTGTGCTGGTCTTTCACCTGCCTGAAAACTATCTTTAAATGATTGCTTTCCAAATGCAATGACACAGCAGTCTGTTTTCTAGAGACCTGAAGTTCAAATAAGCTTCTTGTGTGGAATGTTGCCCTGGTGATTCTGGAGGTGATTTAAGGTAGAAAGAGCAGTACCCAAAGACACAGAAAGGACCAAAAATAATAGAATCTGTAAGATTTTGAAATATTAAAAACTGAAAATGACCCACTAAGTCCACTGCCCCTGCCTTGAATTGTCTCCATGTTCATCTTCCCATCTCTACACAGGATTGCAGAGAAGTTGTTCTAAAAGAGAGCTTTCTGCCCATTTGGAAATTAGGTCCAATGCTCTGTTAATGTCTTGAGAATTTTCTAAAGTTATCTTATATTTATCTTTATGCAGATTTACTCTTCCACACTTGCACTCATTCTTTCATTGGCTACTAAGGGATATTCCCAGTTGGAAAGTAATTCATTTCTTGTTGCTACAACAAACAAACCTAATGATTAAATTATTTTCTTACCACAAGAAAAATTAATCATGATAACCTAGGGCATAAATCTTGATTTTTGGTTTTTTGAACCTATGGAAAACATAGTCTTGTGAAAGGTGACTTGAATTCTCCCTGAGTTCAACTCCTTCGTCTTCCTGGCATTGTGGAATGGCAGGAAGAGAAAGAGAGCTGGAGTCAGAAGCCTCAAATCCCAACTCTGTTTTTATAAGCTGCATCATCACAGTTTATATGATTCTTAATTTATAGCTCCAGTCTCTTCATCTGTAAAATGTTAAGAAGCATACCTATATTTGTTACCAGATAATCAGGTAACAAATATGAAAAACACTTTATAAACAGTAAAGCATTGTAAACACTGTGTTTATTTGTAGAGTTTACTACAAGATGCCCCATGTTAGCTTGTTTGGGGTCCTCCCAGAGCCCCTGTCCATCTTCCCTCCTCTCTTTCTTTACCTAGCTTTCTCTCCTTTTTCTAGTGTTCAGCTTTCCTCCATGGAATGTTACTGTAGCAGAGTTCCCAGAAATGACACAAAAACTAAAAATACAGCCAAAGAAGAAAGTAATAACAGTGTACAGAGACCTTCCATCTACAAAAAACATTTTTAGAGGGTGCTTTATAAGAACGGGCAAAGGGGGAGCAAGAGGAAAAAGCAGATTGGAGAAGCTAGTGACTAGAAAGCAGGAGATGGGGAGAAGGAAGAGTAACGCAGGCAGGAAAGAGTCAATTAGAAAGAGAGAGAATACACATCACTCCCAAATGTCTGAGCCCAGTTGGGAAAGGAGAATAGAGGGCTGCATAATGCCAATAAATAATAAAAGTACCTAAAAGGGAGTTTGTACAGAAAATGGAAAAGTAAGCACAACGGAACAACATTCTTTTCCAGGAGTGGGTATCAGGTAGCACTGCAGGTAGGCACTGTGATAAACTAAAGTTACGATACAGTATAAACTGCTAGGAAGAGTTTAATAGGAGTATGTGATTCCTACAGCTAATTACTGGAGAGAAAATGTAATCTATGTTATATTTGTATTGGAGGTAAAATTATACTGTGACCAATAAAATATAGAAAAGATTTGCCTAAAATGCAAATGCTCTGTGCACATGAGGGAGCATGTGGAGGAGATTAATTTGGAGCAACACACATTCTCATCTACATGCTTCCCGCCTCTGTGGAATAAAGTGGCATTCTGCAGAAGCTCAGAAGTGGGTTTTTGGTAGACACCAGGTGTGGAAATTGGAAAAATGAAGGGGCTGGAGGAGGAATCACCACTAAGACTTGAGCTGGGTTTCACAGAGGGAAGAGTGGTCTACATGGAACAGCAATCCTGTTAAGGACTAGACTCTCTAGTGGAATTTCTTGAGTAGGATAATTGCTAATACCTAGTCTACCTTGTAATTTAAGAGAGCCACATAAGCGCACATGCAGACCTAGGCTCCTGTGTAAAGATTACCAACCAATCCCGAACCTTCTGACACACATATATAAGGTGTCTTTCTCTAAACCTGGATAAGGGCAGTAGTAAAACATATTACATCCTGGTCTTTTACTCTCACAACACTGTTTCAGAACCTAACATTAGGGGCAGAAACCAGGATAGTGAGCTAAAGTTGGGAGCTACATATTCTACATCTTCAAGCTTCTCAGATAACAAAACCATAGAGGAAGTAAACTGTATCTGTTTTCACATTCCTGAAGTATCCCATGACTCATTCGTTTCTTTTTTCTTAATTGTTCCTTCTCTTTCATATCACATCCATCTCGTCTTAGAAGAACCTAGTCTCTTACCCCACTGTGAGCACCACAAAGGGTCTTTCCATATAGTGTTGTCTTGAGATTCACCAAGTTGATTTCACTTCTGCTTTGGCTGCTCTGAAACCAATCACTTTATGCAAAATTGAATGTAGGTGCTTTATGTAAAGGTTAGGCAAGGTGCTAGTGAAGAGAGGCCCTCTTCTGTTAGCTGGGGAAGACTGGACTTTCTCTCTCAACTAGTTCAGGTAAAAGCCTTGCTGCCAGGCCTCTAGGCAGCTTTCAAAGCCATCAGTTCTCTGTTTATGCTCAGTGGCCAACAGAAAGAAAAAACAAACAAAAATTCCAGACTATCCCATGGGCCTCAAAACTAAGATTTCATGATTTCTGAGGTCTGACCTCACTTGCAGGTTCAGAATCCTAAGCCGGTAGCTTCTACTTTCATGTTCATCTGAACAAGTTAAGCAACTTTTATGTTGCCAGTCTCTGAAGTCATTGTGTAAGGGAAAGCATGCAGAGAGAATGAAAACCTTTTGCCCTGAGGAAAAAACTCTTCAGCTTCCCCTTTGAATACACCCAGTGGGACAGAGCAAGAAAACATCTTTCATAACTACTTGCTGGGTGTTATAACAGAAGTCAGGGATAGGTTCTTTGTCTAAATTAGGGCTGTTCCGGTTTTAAGGCAAGAAAGCAGGCTGGACACAGTGGCTCACGCCTGTAATCCCAGCACTTTGGAAGGCTGAGGTGAGCCAATCACCTGAGGTCAGGTGTTCGAGACCAGCCTGGCCAACATTGGGGAAACCCCGACTCTACTAAAAATACAAAAAAATTACCTGGGTGTGGTGGCAGGTGCCTGTAATCCCAGCTACTCAAGAGGCTGAGGCATGAGAATCACTTGAACCTGGGAGATGGAAGTTGGCACTATTGCATTCCAGCCTAACCCCTAACCTTAACCCTAACCTTGGAGACTGGAGCCTGTAGCCTGGGCAGCAGAGTGAGACTCTGTCTGAAAACAAACAAACAAAAAAGCAAATGTAGGAGAGCCAGTCCTGCATTTGTAAACACTCAACTTTGGAAAAACTGGTACACAGTGCCTTTTATGTCATAGGGTAAAAGGGGTTTATCTATCTGCTTGTGTGGGAAAATTCCAGATAAATTTTATGCACATATTAATCACCAAATAAAGTACCCTAAAAACAGTCCATCACATTTCTCTTTCTGTCTTGGTTTTCCAAATAGGCAATGAGGTTGCTGGGCATGGTGGTGCATGTCTGCAGGCCCAACTACTTGGGAGGCTGAGGTGGGAGAATCAGTTGAGCCCAGAAGTTCAAATCCAGCCTGAGCAATATAACTAGACCCCTAAAAAATGGGAGAAAAAACTCTAAATGTTATTAAATTGATCTGTTTACCTACAATTGTGAAAATTCCTTGGTTAAAACTGTAACCAAGAAAACCAGATTTTGGTGAGATTTTTAAAAAATAGGTAGCTGTTTTATTCTCACTTTTAGTAGTTCCCCATAGCATAAATATACTCGTAACAGTACATTCATGCTTCATTACTTGACTGTTGTCTTTTTGCTCTTCATTTAATAGGTTTATATTTTCAAGTTGCTATTTCTTTTATTGAGTCTACCCCTCACCTAGTTTGGAAGAATAAAGAACATACAGAATAAAATTTTTTTCTTGTTTAGTTTTTTGGTTTTTTTTGAGACGGAGTCTCGCTGTTACCCAGTCTGGACTGCAGTGGTATGATCTTGGCTCAATGCAACCTTTGCCTCCCAGATTCAAGCGTTTCTCCTGCCTCAGCCCCACAAGTAGCAGGGATTACAGGCGTGTGCCACAACACCGGGCTAATATTTTTAGTAGAGACAAGGTTTCACCATGTTGGCCAGTCTGGTCTCAAACTCCTGCCCTCAGGTGATCTGCACGCCTTGGCCTCCCAAAGTGCTGGGATTACAGACGTGAGCCACTGTTCTCAGCTTAAATATACTATTTTAAAATAACAATAATGGTTATGGTTTCCAATCAATGAAAATACTTTTTCTGTTTGCTATGAAGTGAGTATTTGTGTGTCCCCACCCTGTATCTCAGGTGTATATGTTGAAGCCTAATTCCCAATGTAATGGTATCTAATCTCCCTCCCAGAGGTACCTCTGGGAGACGATTAGGTCATGACAGGGGGAGCCCTCATTAATGGAATTAGTACCTTGTAAGAAGAAACTCTATTATAGAGTTTGCTGCTTCTGTCTCTCTTTGCTTTCCACCATGTGAGAATACAATGAGAAGATGGTAATCTGCAAACCAAGAAGCAGGCCCTCATCAGATACTTGGCACCTTGATTTTGGACTTCCCAGCCTCCAGAACTGTGAGAAATAAACATTTGTTTTTAAGCCACCTAGTCTATGGTATATTTGTTACAATATAACAAACATACCATATATACAGTATATGGTATAACAAATATACCATATATATAGTATAACAATATATATATACAGTATATGGTATAACAAATATACCATATATATAGTATAACAAATATATATATAACAAATATATATAGCAAACTGACTGAGACACTCCTATTCCAAACATATACAAATACTACAAAATATAACAACAAAAATAAAATACATAGATGAGTTCAAAAACAAGAAAAGTAAATCTCTAGATGCCAAAAATGAAGCAGAAACTAAAAGCCATAAAAAGATGTGAGTGAGTGGCAAGGCAGCCAATCTGTACCTTTCCGTGAGTCGGAAAATAGACCAATTCCCTGAGCAAATTCACCTGTGGGTTCAGGAATTGGTGAGTAGAGTTCAGGCTTGATATTACCCCCATACACCACCTTGCCCAGGTGCCTTGATGTAGGATATAACCGGCTTACCTGTGCCCAGCATCCCTGACCAGCGAGAGCAGAAGCTACATCACACGGAGGGGTTTTGAAATTGGAAGTGGGCCTTTGGTGCTGAATGATAAAGTTTAAATGCATATATGTAGAGAGGATGCTAAATCTTAAGTCCACAAAAGACAGAGAACTGATTGTACACTCATGCTTATAGCAGCATTATTTGTAACAGCCAAAGGGTGGAAGTAGCCTAAATGTCCATAAATGAAGGTACATAAATAAAATGTGATGTATACATGCAGTAGAATGCTTTTCAGTCATAAAAAGGAAGGAAATTCTGACATATGCTATAACATGGGTGAACCTTGAGGATAGTATGCTAAATGAAATAAGCCAGTCACACACACACACAAAAACACGATAATGATTCCACTTCTCTGAGGTATTTACAGTACTCAAATTCTTTAAGACAGAAAGTAGAATAGTGAATGCCAGTGCCAGTGGAGGAGGGAGAAATGGGGAATTATTGTTTCAGGGGGATGGGATTTCAGGTTGGGAAGATGAAAACTTTGGAGATAGATGGTGGTGATGGTAGCAGAACAATGTGAATATACTTAATGCCACTGAACTTTACATTGAAAAAGAAGGTGAAGATGGCAAAATACAAAACTGTATTTTGCCACAATTTTTAAAAATTAAAAAAGTCATAAATAATTTTTAGTGAGGCCATAATTTTTGTAAAAGATAAGCTTTTCAGGCAGCTCTGCTGCAGAAAAAAAGAAAGAAAAAATGTGAAAAAAAAAAAAGATGAGCTGGAACCAAAGTCCCCATATAATTCCAGGAGCCACAAGGGTGCTCTTGAAGTAAACCAGGAAGCAAGTACTGTGGTCCTCAGCAAGAGAAGTAGCAAGGACTACTGCTGAAATGAATCAAATGAATTTAAAGAAATCAGAAGCACAGACCAGTGTCACTCATGGACAGAAGATCTGAATTCACACTACTTGCAAGGTGTAGGAACTCTAAGTAGAAAAATGCACATCAAAAGAGGTCCAAATACAGTGTTTCTTGTAGGGACAGAGACAGGGAAACATAAAACTTCCTGAGACCTCTCCCAACCCAGGGCACAAGAGACTCCCATGTAAAACAACCAGCTACAGATGAACTCACAGCCAAAACTTACAAATCACTTGCAGAAACACCTTGCTGGGCAGGAGAAAAAGTACATTGCATATCTTCCATTTGCCCCTGTAGATCCACTCTCCACTATTCTACATCTTCTGTTGCTGGAGGCAGAACTACATGGACACAGCAGTGAGTTCTCATGTCCTCTGGCCTCTTGTTGGATTCAGCCAATGGGAAAAACTCTAGCAGAAGATTGGAGAGTGGGATCAGTTTTATTCCCCAGTTGACTCTCTCTCAGCTGTTGGCTGTGTCCTTCAACAGAAGGTCATTGCACCTCTCAAGGTGATCTTCTCTTCATGAGTTGCTTTCAGATTCTACACACTTCTCCCTATCCTTGCCTCTTCAGGTCAAGGAGTAGTAATGGCTCCACTGCAACCATTTCCAGGTTATTGCACTATCCTCTGTGGCCACACTACACCCTGCTCACACCTCTGTAAATGGTTCCTTTGTAGATAAATCACCTTGGAATCAGACGAATTTTAGTACATTATTTCCTGTTAGGAATCTGATGAAATAATCATAAACAGGACATGGGGGAATTTGAAATTTAAGAGCTAGAAATTTTTTAAATAAGCAGAAAGAGACTTTAAAAAGAGTAGATTCAGGCCAGGCGTGGTGGCTCACACCTGTAATCCTAGCACTTTGGGAGGCCGAAGTGGGCAGATCACGAGGTCAAGAGATTGAGACCATCCTGGCCAACTTGGTGAAACCCCATCTCTACTAAAAATACAAAAAAATTTAGCCTTGCATGGTGGCACGTGCCTGTGGTCCCAGCTACTCGGGAGGCTGAGGTGAAAGAATTGCTTGAACCCGGAAGGCGGAGGTTGCAGTGAGCCGAGCTTGCGCCACTGCACTCCAGCCTGGAGACAGAGCAAGACTCCATCTCAAAAAAAAAAAAAAAAAAATTAGATTCAAAACCATAAAAATAATAAAAATTTTAAAAATAAATAAATATTTTTTTTCTTTTTCTTTTTTGAGATGGAGTTTCACTCCTGTTGCCCAGGCTGGAGTGCAACGGCATGATCTCGGCTCACTGCAACCTCCGCCTCCCAGGTTCAAGCAATTCCCCTGCATCAACCTCCCAAGTAGCTGGACAATTACAGGTGTCCACCAGCATGCCCAGCTAATTTTGTATTTTTTTTAGTAGAGACAGGGTTTTGCCATGTTGGTCAGGCTGGTCTCAAACTCCTGACCTCAGGTAATACACCCACCTTGGCCTCCCAAAGTGCTCGGATTAAAGACATGAGCCACCACACCTGGAGAATTTTCTTTTCTTTTCTTTTTTTGAGACAACATTTTGCTCTCGTTGCCCAGGCTGTCGTGCAATGGTGCAATCTCGGCTCACTGCAACCTCCACTTGGGTTTAAGCTATTCTCCTGCCTCAGCCTCCCAAGTAGCTGGAATTACAGGCATGCGCCACCCTGCCCAGCTAATTTTGTATTTTTAGTAGAGACAGGGTTTCACCATGTTAAGTCAGGCTGCTCTCAAACTCCTGACCTCAGGTGATCTGCCTGCTCGGCCTCCCAATGTGCTGGGATTACAGTCATAAGCCACCACATCCAGCCAAAAATGTTTATTAAATAAAATAAAAACAAGAGTAGAGGCCAGGTATGGTGACTCACTCCTATAATCTCAGCACTTTGGGAACTGGAAGGGGGCAGATCACTTGAACCCAGGAGTTCTGGACCAGCCTGGTAAACAAGGCAAAACCCCGTCTCTGCAAAAAAAAAAAAAAAAAACCCTACAAAAAAGTTAGCTGGATGTGATGATACACATCTGTAGTCCTAGCTACCTGGCAGGCTGAGGGGGAAGGTCACTTGAGCCCAGGAAGTCAAGGCTGCTGTGAACCATGATCATGCCACTGCATTCCAGAGCCTGGGTGACAGTGAGACCTTATCAAAAAAAAAAAGAGAGTGAGAGAGAGATGGAAAATAGAAAAGAAAAAACTACAATAAGTAGAGTTGTCATGTATTTAATAGGAGCTTCAGGAGAAAGCAAAAAGAATGGGAGGAGGAGACAATATTTGAAGAGATAATGGCCACGAATTTTCAGGAATTAAAGAGTAATAAATCCTCATACTGAAGAAATATGCTGGAGCCAGCTTATGAGAGCTGTTTATTAAGTATTTAGAAAGTGTGCAAGCCAAATGTTAACCACCGTTATTAAAATTAAATTGCATAAACTTATGATTAAATAAGTATATTAAAAACAAAAGTACTAAATATGTAAAGTTTATCAATTCCTAATTATTTTACTACACTTTACTATTGTTTATGCTCTTGAAGTTATTTATAGCTATCATGTTTGCATGGCTAAAATAAAATGGTATGCTACTTTGCATCCCTTCTCAAATCCTTACCTAAAGATGTCACATTGGTAAGTTGAAATAGGTTATTAAAGGCTGGGCTCAGTGGCTCATGGCTGTAATCTCAGCACTTTGGGAGGCCGAGGTAGAGGCAGATCACCTGAGGTCAGGGGTTCAAGACCAGCCTAACCAACATGGAGAAACCCTGTCTCTACTAAAAATACAAAATTAGCTGGGTGTGGTGGTGCATGCCTGTAATCCCAGCTACTCGGGAGGCTGAGGCAGGAGAATTGCTTGAACCTGGAAGGTGGAGGTTGTGGTGAGCCAAGATCACGCCATTGCACTCCAGCCTCAGCAACAAGAGTGAAACTCCATCAAAAGAAAGCAAGAGAGAAAGAGAAAGGAAAGAAGGGAGGGAGGGAGGGAAGGAGGGAGGGGAGAGGTTATTGAGGGAATGTTTATGTCACAGAAATTGGCAAATTACTACAAATCACCCCCTACTCCCACATTTACCAGCACACCACTGTCCAAACATTATACTATTTAAACAACAAAAAATACTTCTACACACTCCATGGTGAAACTGAAAAATGTTAAGAAAAAAAAAATCTGAAAAAACTACCAGAGATTCAAGATAACCTTTGTACCTAAAACAAAAACAAGCAAAAAAACCTACCAGAGAAATCGATGAATTGAAAACATGAAATCAACTGTGAAAATCAATAAAGCAAAAAGCTGGTTCCTTGAAAAGATCAATAAAATCAATAAGCCTCTAGCCAGGATAACTAAGGAAAAAAACATTACTGATACCAGAAATGAAAGAGTAGATATTACTGCAGATCCCATGGACATTAGGAGAATAATAAAAGAATACTGTAAATAACTCTGTGTCCACATATATGATGACCTAGATGAATTGGAGCAATTCCTTCAAAGAAACAATCTTCCAAAACTCACACAAGAAGAAATAGACAATCTGACTAGGCCTATATCTATTTTAAAATTTGACAATAATTAATAACTTTCCAAATCAGAAAACACCAGGCTCAGATGTGTTCACCATTCTATCAAACATTCATGGAAGAAATTACATCAATTCTCTATAATCTTCTCCAAAAGATAGAAGCACAGAGAATACTTTCTAAGTCATTCTATGAGGCCAGCCTTGCCCTAATACCAAAATCAGAAAAAGACATAACAAGAAAAGGTAACTACAGACCAGTATCTCTCATGACTCGCTGCAAAAATTCCCCCAAAAATATTAACAAATTGAGTCCAAAGATGTATAAATTACAACCAAGTGAAACTTATCCCAAGTTTACAAGGCAGGTTCAATATGCAAAAATATATTAATGAAATCCATATTGGTAGACTAAAATCATATAATCATATCAATGGATGCAGAAAAGGCATTTTTTTTTTAAAGATGGGGTTTCACCATGATGGCCAGGCTGGTCTTAAACTCCTGACCTCAGGTGATCCACACACCTCGGCCTCCCAAAGTGCTAGGATTACAGGCATGAGCCATCACGCCTGGCCAGAAAAGGCATTTTTTTAAAAATCCAACACCTATTCATGATAAAAACTCAGCAGATAAGGAATAGATGGGGATTTTCCTCAATTTGATAAAGAAGGACTATAAAAAACTTAAGGGTAAAATCATACTTATGTGGTGAGAAACTTGAAAGTTTCCTGCTAAGATTGGGAACAAGGCTAGGATATCTTCTCTTACCACTGCTTTTCAACATCTGGAAGTCTAGCTACTGCAATAAGATTTTAAAAGAAAACAGTCAGTGTATAGATTGGAAAGGAAGAAATAAACAGTCTTTGTTTAGAGATGATGTGATAATCTATGTAGAATATCCAAAAGATTCAACCAAAAAGCTGTCCTGAAACTAATAAGCTAATCATATCCTGCGATTAGCCAGACTGTAGGACATAGGTTAATATATAAAAGTCAATCACTTTCCTATTTACTGGCAATGAACAAATGGAATTTGAAATTAAAAACACATTAACGTTTACATTAGCATTTCCAAAAATGAAAGCTTAGGTATTATGATGGTATTAGGTTTCTTTTTCTTTTTTGAGACAGAGTTTCACTCTTGTCACTCAGGCTGGAGTGCAAGGCACAATCCCAGCTCACTGCAACCTTCACCTCTTGGGTTCAAGCGATTCTTCTGCGTCAGCCTCCCAAGTAGCTGGGTTACAGGTGCCCGCCACCACACCTAGCTAATTTTTGTATTTTTAGTAGAGACGGGGTTTCATCATGTTGGCCAGGCTGGTCTCAAACTCCTGATTTCAGGTAATTCACCCGCCTTGGCCTCCCAAATTGCTGGGATTACAGGCATGAGGCACCACGCCTAGCCTATGATGCTTAATTTTATGTGTCAACTTGACTGGGCCAAGGGATGCCCAGATCTCTGGTAAGACATTATTTCTAGGTGTGTCTGTGAGGGTGTTTCTGGAGAAATTAACGTTTGAATTGGTGACCTGAATAAAGATGGTCCTTCACCATATGGGTGGGCATCACCCAGTATGTTGAGGGACTGAATAGAACAAAAAGGTGAAGGAAAATTGAATGTGTTCTTTGCCTGACTGCTTAGATTGGGACATTAGTCTTCTGCTTATAGTGCTCCTGGTTCTCAGGCCTATAGACTCAAACTAGAATCTACACCATCAGCTGTCCAGCTCTTAGGCCTTTGAACTACACCATCAGTTTTCTTGGGTCACCAGCTTTAGATGGCAAATCATGGGACTTCTCAGCTTCTACAATCACATGAGCTAATACTTTTTAATAAATATCTACATACATATGTTCTGACTAATACAGAAATTGGTACCAAGAAGTGAGGTGCTGCTGTAACAAATGCCTTAAAATGTGGATGCATCTTTAGAACTAGGTAATGGGTAGAAGTTGAAAGAGTTTTGAGGTGCATTCTAGTTAAAGCCAGTGATGCCATGAGGAAATTTTTAAAGATGATTCTGGTAAGGACTCAGAAAGAAAAGATTTCTGGAGAGAAAGCCTCTATCTTCTTAGAGATATAAAAGTAATTACGTACAGAAAGTTGGTGAATATATAGATAGTAAGACCACATCCTCAGATGGAAATGAGGAACATGTTATTGGACAATGGAGAAGAGGCTTTTTTGTTGTTGTTGTTGTTGTTGTTGTTGTTGAGACAGAATCTTATTCTGTTTCCCAGGCTGGAGTGCAGTGGCATGATCTCGGCTCACTGCAACCTCTGCCACCTGGGTTCAAGCAATTCTCCTGCCTCAGCCTCCCAAATAGTTGGGACTACAGGTGTGTGCTACCATGCCCTGCAAATTTTTTGTATTTTCAGTAGAGATAGAGTTTCACTGTGTTAGCCAAGTTGGTCTCGATCTCCTGACTTTGTGATCCACCCGCCTCAGCCTCCCAAACTGCTGGGATTATAGGTATGAGCCACCATGCCCGGCCTAGAGGCTATCTTTTTAAAATTCTATTTCAGTAGTTTGGGGGAACAGTTGGTCTTTTGTTACATGGATAAGTTTTCTGAGATTTTAGTGCATCCATAACCCAAGCAGTATACACTGTGCCCAATATGTAGTCTTTTATCCCTTACCCCCGCTCCCACTCATCCCTCCAAGTCCCCAAAGTCCGTTCTATCATTCTGATGCCTTTGTATCCTCATAGCTTAGCTCCCACTTATAAGCAAGAACATATGATATTTGGTTTTCCATTCCTGAATTACTTCACTCAGAATGATGGTCTCCAACTCCATCCAAGTTGCTGCAAAGGCCATTATTTCATTTTGTTTTATGGCTAAGTAGTATTCCATGGTGTATATGTACCACATTTTCTTTATTCACTTGTTGGTTGATGGGCATTTAGGTTGGTCCCACATTTTTGCAATTGTGAATTGTGCTGCTATAAACATGTGAGTGCATGCGTCTTTTTCATATAATGACTCATTTTCCTTTGGGTAGATACCCAGTAGTGGGATTGCTGGATTGAATGGTAGTTCTACTTTTAGTTCTTTAAGGAATCTCCACACTGTTTTTCATAGTGATTGTGCTAGTTTACATTCCCATCAGCCATGTAAAAGTGTTCCCTTTTCACCATATCCACATCAACACCTTTTTTAAAAATTATTTTTAAATTCTGGCCATTCTTGCAGGAGTAAGCTGCTTTTTCATTGTGGTTTTAATTTGCACTTTTCCTGATAACTAGTGATGTTGAAGATTTTTTCATGTTTGTTGGTTGGTTGTTTATATATCTTCTTTTGAGAATTGTCTATTCATGTCCTTTCCCCACTTTTTGATGGGATTATTTGTTTTGTTTTGTTTTGTTTTTCTTGCTGATTTGAGTTCCTTGTAGATTCTGGATATTAGTCCTTTGTCAGATACATTGTTTGCAAATATTTTCTTCCACTCTGTGGTTATCTGTTTATTCTGATTACTATTTTGCTGGCAGAAGCTTTTTAGTTTCATTAGGTCCCATTTGTTTATTTTTGTTTTTGCTGCATTTGCTTTTGGGTTCTTAGTCATGAATTCTTTGCCTAAGTCAAAGTCTAGAAGAGTTTTTCCAAGTTATCTTCTAGGATTTTTATTATTTCAGATCTTAGATTTAAGTCTTTGGTTCATCTTGAGTTGATTTTCAAATAAGGTAAGAGATGATGATCCAGTTTCATTCTTCTACATGTGGCTTGCCAGTTATTCCAGCACTATTTATTGAATAGAGTATCCTTTTCCCACTTTATGTTTTTGTATGCTCTGTTGAAGATCGGTTGGCTATAAGTATTTGGCTTTATTTCTGGGTTCTCTATTCTGTTCCATTAGTCTACATGCCTACTTTTATACCAGTACAATGCTGTTTTGGTAACTATAGCCTTATAGTATAGTTTGAAGTCAGGTAATGTGATGCCTCCAGATTTGTTCTTTTTGCTTAGTACTGCTTTGGCTATGCAGGCTCTTTTTTGGTTCCATATGAATTTTAGGATTGTTTTACTAGTTCTGTGAAGAAAGATAATGGTATTTTGATGGGAATTGCATTGAATCTGTAGATTGTTTTTGGCAGTATGGTCATTTTCACAATATTTATTCTACCCATCCATGAGCATAGGATACATTTCCATTTGTTTGTGTCATCTATGAGTTCTTTCAGATTTTTTTTTCTGTTGCCCAGGCTGGAGTGCAGTGGCACAATCTTGGCTCACTGCAACCTCCACCTGCCAGGTTCAAGCAATTCTCCTGCCTCAGCCTCCCAAGTAGCTGGGATTACAGGTGTGTGCCACCACGTCTGGCTAATTTTTGTATTTTTAGTAGAGATGAGGTTTCACCATGTTGGCCAGACTGGTCTCGAACTGCTGACCTCGTGATCTGCCTGCCTCAGCCTCCCAAAGTACTGGGATTACAGGCATGAGCCACCACACCCTGCCCTATGAGTTCTTTCTGCAGTGTTTTGTACTTTTTCTTGTAGAGATATTTTACCTCTTTGGCTAAATATTTTCCTAAGGTTTGTTTGTTTTTGCTATGGTTTGCTTTGTTTTTAGATAGTCTCACTCTGTCATCCAGGCTGGAGTGCAGTGGTGCCATCTTGGCTCACTGCAACTTCCGCCTCTCAGGTTCAAGTGCTGCCTCAGCCTCCTGAGTAGCTGGGATTACAGGCAACCACCACCACCATGCCCAGCTAAATTTTTTCGTATTTTTAGTAGAGTCAGGGTTTCATCATGATGGCCAGGCCTAAGTATTTTATTTATATATTTTCTTTCTGCAGCTGTTGTAAAAGGGATTACGTTCTTGATTTGATTCACAGTTTGGTTGTTGTTAGTGTATAGCAGTGCTACTGTTTTACGTACATTGATTTTGTATCCTGACACTTTACTGAATTCATCTATCAGATTTACGAGCTTTTTGGATGAATCTTGAGAGTTTTCTAGGTATACAATCATATCACTGGTGAACAGCAACAGTTTGACTTCCTCTTTTCCAATTTGGATGCTTTTTATTTCTCTTGCCTAATTGCTCTGGCTAGGACTTCCAATACTATGTTGAATAGAAGTGGTGAAAGTGGGCATCCTTGCATTGTTGCAGTTCTCAGTTACAAATAATAATGCTTTCAATGTTTCCCCATTCAGTATAGTGATGTTGGCTGTGGGTTTGTCATAGATGCCTTTTATTACTTTGAGGTATGTCCCTTCTATGCCAATTTTGATGAGGATTTTTATTAAAAAGAGATGCCGGATTTTGTCAAATGCTTTTTCTGCATCTATTGAGTTGATCATATGTTTTTTGTTTGTTTGTTTGTTTGTTTGTTTTGTTTGTTTGAGACAGAGTCTCACTCTGTCACCCAGGCTGGAATGCAGTGGTGTGGTCTTAGCTCACTGCAACCTCTGCCTCCCAGGTTCAAGAAATTCTCCTGCCTCAGCCTCATGAATAGCTGAGATTACAGGCACCCACTACCACACCCAGCTAATTTTTTTATTTTTAGTAGAGATGGGGTTTCCCCATGTTGGCCAGACTGGTCTCGAATTCCTGACCTCAGGTGATCCACCCATCTCGGCCTCCCAAAGTGCTGGGATTACAGGCATGAGCCACCACACCCAGCCTGATTTTTGTTTTTAATTCTGCTTATGTGGGGTGTCACATTTATTGGCTTGTGTATGTTAAACCATGCATCCCTGGTATGTAATCCACTTAATCATGGTATATTATCTTTTTGATATGCTGTTGGATTCAGTTACCTAATATTTTGTTGAGGTTTTTGAATCTATATTCATCAGGAATATTAGCCTGTAGTTTTCTTTTTTTGTTATATTCTGTTTGGATATTAGGGTGATACTGGCTTCATAGAATGATTTAGAGAGGATTCCCTCTTTCTCTATGTTATGGAATAGTTTTAGTAGGATTGGCATCAATTCTTCCATGAATGTCTGATAGAATTTAGCTGTGAGTCCATCTGGCCCTGGGCTTTTTATGTTGGCTTTTTTTTTTTTTAACTGATTCTATCTTGCTGCTTATTAGTCTATTCAGAGTTTCTATTTCTTCCTGGAGTCTATCCTCATCACAAAGTGGCAAAGAATTTGGCTGAACAGTGTTCATGTTCTAGTGTTTTGTAAAAGACGTAATGTATGAACAACGAAATGTAATGTACCAGGCACGGTGGCTCATGCCTCTAATCCCAGCACTTTGGGAGGCCAAGGTGGACCAATCACCTGAGGTCAGGAGTTAGAGACTGGCCTGGCCAACATGGTGAAACTCTGTCTCTACTAAAAATAGAAAAATTTGCTGGGTGTGATGGTGGGCATGTGTAATCCCAGCTACTTGGGAGGCTGAGGTAGGAGAATTGATTGAACCAGGAGGCAGAGGTTACAGTGAGCCAAGATTGCACCACTGTACTCCAGCTTGGGCAACAGAGTGAGACTCCATCTCAAGAAAAAAAAAGAAATTGGACGTTTAGCTGAGGAGATTTCTAAGCAAAGTGTTAAAGGAGCAGCTTGGTTTCTTCTTACTGAATATAGTAAAATGCAAGAGGAAGAAATGAATTGAAAATGGAAAATGGAATTGTTAAGCAAAAAGGGATCAGAACATAAAGATTTGGAAAATTCTAACCTTGTTCATATTATTTTAAAAATGAGAAGGTGTGTGCAAAAGAGAACACAAAGGCTATGTCAGACCAACAATTTATAAAAAGATTAGCATGGGTGTGAACTATGAACCAAATCAGCCATCTCAACAGAAGCCAGGAATAAAGATAAGACTATAGCAACAGAAACACTGCCAGCTGGAAGTAAGCAGAGGGAGACTGTCAGACTTCTTAGATCCTACAGGTCATAGAGCTGTGAACATGCACTGTTCTTCAAAACAATAGAAGAAAGAACCCAAAAATGATTCAGAGATCATCAGGCTGCCACTCCTACCATAGGACTAGGGTATATAATTTGGGGAACAGGGCTGCCTCTACCTCAGTTTCAAAGAGCAGGCCCAATGAAGCCATGAGTGCAGGGCCACCTGTAGCAGCAGAGGCACAGCACTATTCAGCAGAGCCACTGAGATACAACTCCAGGCTGGCAGAGCTGTGGGTGTGTCGCCCTCATCAGACAGAGCCACACAGACAGGACTGCCACCCAGTGGGTCCCAGAAGGCAGAGCATTGAGCCAAAGAACCTCATCAAGCCTTAACATCTTATAAATTTTGCCTTGATAAGTTTGGGACTTTCTTGGGACTCCATCATCTCTTTCTTCTTTCCTATTTCTCCTTTTTGGAATGGGAATGTTAAAGAAGATTGAAAAGACTTAGCAATCTAATTTAATATGTGGACCTTATTTTGATCCTTATTTAAACAAACCAGAAAACACAAAAAGACATTTTTGAGACAATCAGAGAAATTTGAATATAGTCTGGATATTAAATAATACTGAAGGATTGGATATGATACCAGTATTACCTATGATAAGAAAATGTCTATAATTTTTAGAAATGCATACTAACGGATGTAGGAATTCAACAGTATGATGTCTAGGATTTTCTTTAAAATATTTCAGTAGGCCAGACGTGGTGGCTCATGCTTGTAATCCTAGCACTTTGGGTGGCTGAGGCGGGAAAATCATGAGGTCAGGAGTTCGAGACCAGCCTGGCCAACATGGTGAAACCCCATCTCTACTAAAAATGCAAAAATTAGCCGGGTGTGGTGGCATGCGCCTGCAGTCCCAGTTACTCAGGAGGCTGAAGCAGGAGAATCGTTTGAACCAGGGAGGTAGATGTTGCAGTGAGCTGAGATCACGCCTCTGCACTCTAGCCTGGGTGACAGAGTGAGACTCTGTCTCAAAAAAAATAAAATAAAATATTTCAGAGTTGAGCCTTTGTCTCTCACTGCAGCGGAAGCTCCAGGTCTCGTCTTCACTGCTCTGGGTCTTCTGTTCCTAGAGGCCCAGCCTCTGTGGCCTGATTACCTGCAGGTATTAGGAGATGCACAGCTAAGATACCAGGCCCACCTGGAAGCCTAGAAATGGCCAGAAAAACTAGGAAAAACACAGGCTGTTTTACCTACTGGATGTTTGGCAAAACATTCTTCTTGGGCCAAAAACATTGGCATTACTGGAACCATTGACATTTAAGGATGTTGCCATAGAATTCTCTCTGGAGGAGTGGCAATGCCTGGACACTGCACAATGGAATTTATATAGGAAAGTGATGTTTGAGAACTACAGAAACCTGGGCATCCCGGGTATTGTCTCTAAGCCTCACCTGATAACCTGTTTAGAGCAAAGAAAAGAGCCTTAAAATATGAAGAGACAAGAGTTGGTAACCAAACACCCAGTTATATGTTCTCATTTCGCTGAAGACCTTTGGCCAGAGCACAGTATAAAAAATTTTTTCCAAAAAGTGATACTGAGAGGACACAGAAAATGTGGACATGAGAATTTATCCTTAAGAATAAGCTTTAAAAGTGTGGATGAGTGTAAGTTGTACAAAGGAGGTTATAATGAACTTAATCAATGTTTGACAACTACCCAGAGGATAATATTTCACTGTGATAAATACATGAAAGTCTTTCATAAATTTTCAAATAGTCATAAGATAAGAAATACTGGAAAGAAATGTTTCAGCTGTAAAGAATGTGGCAAATCATTCTGCATGCTTTCACATCTAACACAACATATAAGAATTCACACTAGGATCGGGCGCGGTGGCTCACGCCTGTAATCCAAGCACTTTGGAGGCCAAGGCGGGTGGATCACCTGAGGTCGAGAGTTCAAGACCAGCCTGACCAACATGGTGAAACTCCATCTTTAAGGAAAAAAAAAAAAGAATTCACACTAGAGAGAATTCCTACAAATGAAAGGAATGTGGTGAAGTTCCTAACTGGTTCTCAGAGCTTATTAAACATAAGCTAATTCATATGGGAGAGAAATCCTACAAAAGTGAAGAATGCAGCAAAGCCTTTAACCAATCCTCAGCCCTTATGAGACATAAGAAAATTCATATTGAAGAGAAACTCTACAAATGTGAATAATGTGGCAAAGGCTTTAGTTTATTCTCAATCCTTAGTAAACATAGGATAATCCATACTGGAGACAAACCTTACAAATGTTATGAATATCACAAAGCCTTTAACTGGTTTGCAACCCTTACTAACCATAAGAGAATTCATACTGGAGAGAAACCCTTCAAATGTGCAGAATGTGGCAAAGATTTTAACCAGTTTTCAAACATTACTAAACATAAGAAAATTCATACTGGAGAGAAACTCTACAAATGTGAAGAATATGGCAAAGCTTTTAACCAGTTTGCAAACCTTACTAGACATAAGAAAATTCATACTGGAGAGAAATCCTACAAATGTGAAGAATGCAGCAAAGCTTTTATACAGTCCTCAAACCTTACTGAACATACAATAATTCATACGGGAGAGAAACCCTACAAATGTGAAGAATGCGGCAAAGCTTTTAATGGGTGCTCCAGCCTTATTCAACATAAGAGAATTCATACTAGAGAGAACACCTACACATGTGAAGAATGTGACAAAGGCTTTACTTTATTTTCAATCCTTACTAACCATAAGGCAATTCATACTGGAGAGAAATCCTACAAATGTGATCAATGTGGCAATGTTTTTAACTGGCCTGCAACTCTTGCTAATCATGAGAATTCATGCTAGAGAGAAACCCTACAAATGTGAATAATGTGGCTGGGTGCCGTGGCTCACGCCTGTAATCCCAGCACTTCGGGAGGTGGAGGCAGAGGCGGGTGGATCATGAGGTCAGGAGTTTGAGACCAGCCTGACCAACATAGTGAAACTCCATCTCTACTAAAAATACAAAAAGTAGCCAGGCATGGTGGCGTGTGCCCGTAATCCCACTACTCAGGAGGCTGAAGCAGGAGAATTGCTTGAACCTAGGAGGCAGAGGTTGCAGTGAGCTGAGATCACACCACTGCACTCCAGCATGGGCAACAGAGTGAGACTCCATCTCAAAAAAAAAAAAAAGGTTGAAGAATGTGGTAAAGCATTTAACCAGTCCTCACACCTTACTAGACATAAGAAAATTCATACTGCTAAGAAACTCTACAAACCTGAAAGATGTGACAATGATTTTGATAACACCTAAAACTTTTCTAAACATGAAAGAAACCATCCTGTTGAGAAACTAAAAATGTGAAGAATTTGACAAAGCCTTCCAATGATGTTACACTTGATTGTAGGTAAGATGATTTATACTGGAGAAAACTTTAAAAGTGTAAAAAATGTGACAAAACTTAACCAATACTCACATATTATTGCACAGGAAAGCATTTTTACTTGAGAAAGATTGTACAAATACAAAGAATGTGAAAAAGTAATTAAGATGTCTGTTCACATCTTAGCAACAGAGAGTTCAGACTTAATAAAAGCATTATAAGTGCAAAAAAAATTTAAGCAAAAAAGAATAGATTATGTAAGTATGGAAAAATTGATAATTCTAGAATCTTGGTGATGACTTTGTGAGAGTCTCTGTATTCTTGTGTATGTTTGATTAAATTTTTCATTTAAGCGATATTCTTTAGAAATAAAGAATTTAATCCAGAAAGAAAAAGAAATAGGTAAGAAGTAATGATTGTTACTCATAGAAGAATCATGTTTGATAGTGAGACCCCTCTATTCAGACCTGAATCAACAGGGTGAGCAGCTGGTGCTCAAATCCTCAGCATGATAAACTGCAAGCCAACCAGGCACTTTGAATCACAATTCAGTGAGAAGAAACAAGGCCTTCGTGCACTCCAAAAGATACTTTATGTGGAAAAAAAAAAAGTGTATTTTGGTGAGTTCATTCTAATTTAGAAGTTATAGTTATATATAACTGCTGAAGAACAATAACTTTTTAATTTTATTTTTGTAGTACAGGCTTTTGAGAAATTTGAACACTCTAAAAAACTTTAATTCAGGGAAAACTGTTGAGCTAATGAGGAAGGAATCTTCTAATGTGCTTGATGTAACTTGTTTTTCCTTATTTTTAAAGATACTATCATTTTTTCACATCTCAATTTATTTGATGACTGTACCTCTCAAATTATTAGGAAAAGATTATTTCTTATTTGTGCTTTTCTTTAGATTGTTATCATGCAAGGTCCAGACACCTAACATGACTTCATTCGTATTGGCTGCAGAGATGGGTGTGTTCCTCATGATTCGTGGTGACAGTGGAAAGTTAAAGCCATACTTGCACTAGCCAAACAGAATTTTACTGTCTGCTGGAAAGCAGCTATGGAAAAAAATCATTCATTTGTAGATCACAAGCGTGGACCACAGTATGAGTAATTTTTACTGGTTGAATGGTGGCTGCCAAAAAGAGGTGTCCAAGTCCTAACTCCTGGTACCTGTGAATATCACCTTATTGAAAATAAGGCCTTCACAGATATAATTGAAAATCTCAGGATGAGATCATCCTTTATTTAGGGTGGGGTGTATCCTTA
The DNA here is from genome assembly GCA_963573385.1 of Cacajao melanocephalus. Lineage (NCBI taxonomy): Eukaryota > Metazoa > Chordata > Mammalia > Primates > Pitheciidae > Cacajao > Cacajao melanocephalus. The sequence goes on from CAUYLG010062036.1 coordinate 32,903, forward strand.
TAAGGACGATGACTGTGTCCTTATAAGAGAAAATAGAGGAAGATTTGAAACACAAGAGAGACTTAGGGGAAAAGCCATGTGAAGATAAAGGCAAGAGATTGGAGTTATGCAGCTACAAGCCAAGGAATGTCAGAAGATAGAAATGCACTTTGCGCGGTGGCTCACGCCTGTAATCCCAACACTTTGGAAGGCTGAGGCAGATCACCTGAGGTCAGGGGTTCAAGACCTGAGGTCAGGAGTTCCAGCCTGGCCAACATGATGAAACCCTGTCTGTAATAAAATTAAAAAATTAACTGGGCATGCTGGCAGGTGCCTGTAATCCCAGCTACTCAGGTGCTGAGGCAGGAGAATTGTTTAGGAGGCAGAGGTTCCAGAGAGCCAAGATCATAGCACTGCACTCTAGCCTGGGTGACAGAGCAAGACTCCGTCTCAAAAAAAAAGGAAGATGGGAGAAATGCATGGAACAGATTTTCTGTTACAGCCTCCAGAAGGAGCCAACCCCACCTATACCTTGATTTTGGATTTCTGGCCTCTAAAATGGTGAGAAAATAAATTTCTATTGCTTTAAGCCACCCAGTTTATGGTAATTTGTTTTGGCAGACATAGGAAAGCAATACTACTGATATGGGGCAAGCTCTCAAAGAAATACTCTGATGAACTGGAATAAATGACTGTAACTAAATAGATTTTTACATGGTCTCTGGTCATTCATTTATTCACTTATTCACTCAACAAATATCTATTTATTATATACCTGGCTCTAAAATATGACTGAGAATTTTTAGATACTTTGACACATTCATGTCCACGGTAAATTTGGTCACTGCTAACCCAGTAGGTGGGAGAAAATTTACTGTAGAGATTTTGTACTTACTTTAAAAGCTCTGCTATCTCTTCGGGATTCTTCATAAGATACCTTTGCATGCTGTGTAACAAGGGGCTAACAAAGAGGTAAAACAGAATTTTCTTAGAATTTCATCTAAGGCAACAAATCTGAAGACAGTAAGTAATAAATACTCCCAAGTTAGAAGAAAAGGCACTGGATATATCTTTGCAGGATTTACAAAAAGATAAAACACTTATTAATAAGCACTCCATATATGAGAAAAGAGTTTTAGACGAGGAGTCATTGAAGAGGATTCATAGAGCAGAAGGTGTCAAGATTTCTCTTCTTGGGAACACTCCTCGTAGGTGGGCTAAATATATCACACAACTCTGGGAGCACCATTCATCCCACAGTCATTAGAGATGTTTGTAGTATTATAACAATTTTCCAGCAGATAGCAGCAAAGTGTCTTGAGGAGCAAGGTCCTTTTTCTGATTCACACAAGATCATATCTACTAGCGGAAGCTCTGTGCCTTTTCCTTCTCTCCCACAGCCTCCCCCAAGCCAAATATGTAGAGTTGCAAGAGAATCTTGATAGATGTTGGAACTAACTGCAACAGGAGAAACTAGCATCTCACTCCCTGAATGAGTGCTGACCGAGCTACAGAAACTTAGACCTGCCTCGGGCTACTTGCTATATCAGAACAAAGCCTGGGAGTCCTGGGAGAACCTAAGTGTTCCAGAAGTCTTAGGGTAGATGCTTGCTCCTTAACTGAAGAAATCTAAAGACAGGAGACTGGCTAGGGCTACCATGAGAACACGACAAGGAAAGAGGAGTCAGAGCTGGTCACATTGGGCTTTCACTGTTTGACAAGGCAAGATTATGTGAGTTCCTGGGACCAAATGTATACTCTGGCTAGAAGTAACCAGGCATGAACTGTCTGAAAGAACCTTGCTTGAGGGAACTGACCATGGAGTGACAGACCTTTTACCACCCATCCCAAAAGAAGGGATATACAATTAGAAGATAAAAGATAAGAGAAGATCACCAAAGGATCTTTGGAGAAAGGATTGCCTTTGGCACAGAAAGATGTGTGAAATCCACCAGAGGGTTGTCAAAGTGCCCAAAAGGAGAAACATTTGGTCATCTGCTGTTACAGAGGGCATTCCACAGCCAAGAGAAAACTCTAGACAGCATCAGCCTTTGCCCATTGAGCTGTCATCCATTCACCCTCCCTACTCTGGAGGAGCCAAAGCTACAAAACAGCAGGACCAAGAAAAGAAAAGTAAAAAAAAGAAAAAAAAAAAAAAATGCTGAGCTCAGTGGCTCATATTTGTGGTCCCAGCACTTTGGGAGGTCAAGGTGGGCAGATCACCTGAGGTCAGGAGTTTGAGACCAGCCTGGCCAACATGATGAAACCCTGTCTCTACTAAAAATACAAAAATTAGCTGGGCATGGTGGTGGGTGCCTGTAATCCCAGCTACTCAGAAGGCTGAAGCAGTTGAATCTCTTGAACCCGGGAGGTGGAGGTTGCAGTGAACCGAGATCATGCCACTGCACTCCAGCCTGGGAACAAAGCGAGACTCCCTCTCTCTAAAAAAAAAAAAAAAAAAAAAAAAAAAAAAAAAAAAGTCCAACCACCCTTTCCTGAGTGTGGGTTTATAAGCCACAAAACAACCATAAGAAAATAATAAATTGG
>CAUYLG010062037.1:0-46981 GCA_963573385.1 Cacajao melanocephalus
CAGCCTTTTTGCACTGGTTTCTTCCCATTTTTGTGGATTTATCCACCTGTTGTCTTTGTGATTGCTGACTTTCAGATTGGGTCTGAGTGGACGTCTGGCTTATTGGTGATGAAGTTTTTTCTGTTTCTTAGTTTTCCTTCAGCGGACGCCCTTTCCCCACAGAGCTATGCCTTCTCGAGTTCAGCTGTGCTTGCTGTGAAACTCTTGAGTCCTCAGCGCTTCCAATTGCTGTTCTCCTTGTGGGAACGGGACCAGCTGAGCCCGACTGAAGGGGCACCCAGTCGCATATACTCCGCACTGAGAAGCGCTGAGCCGCGCTGGGGCTCAGGCAAAACAGCTGCGCCGGCCAAGAGTCGCGCTGGCGACCCGTGTGGCTCCTCCGCCGGGAATTTCCCAGTTTGTGTTCCACAGAAATTCGTCTGAAATTGCGGCGTCCACTCGCTCTCTGTGCTTTCACTGGGAGCTACAATCCTGAGCTGTTGTTAATCGGCCATCTTCGATCTCTAACAGTTCATTCCTTTTTATATACCAGTTTGTTTATCCACTAACTTGTTGATGGACATTTGGCTGTTTCCAGTTTTTAACTATTATAAATAAAGCTGCTATTAGCTTTTACATGCAAGTTTTTCTATTGATAAATAATTCCTTTTCTTTTGAGTACATACAGAGGATTGAAATGGCTGGATTACATGATGGGGGCAAGTTTAACATTTTAGAAAACTGCCAAACTATTTTCCAAACTGTTTGCACTATCTTTTGTTTCCACCACGAAATTCCAGTTCTTCAACATCTTCATCAGCATTTGGTATGGTTAGTTTTTTTGATTTCAGCTATTCTAAGAATTATGTACTGGTATGTCCTTGTGGTTTTCATTTGCATTTTCCTGATGACTCATAAGTCATCTTTTTTTGTGTGCTTATTGTCATGCATATATCCTTTTCTGGTGAAATATCTGTTCATATCATTTGCTAATTTTTGAATTTTTTTCTTTATATGTTGAGTTTAGAGAGTTCTATTTATGTTTTAGCTACTAGTTAATTATTGTATACATGGTTTGAAAATTTTTCTCCGAGTCTGTATCTTTTTTCATCCGTTAAACGAGATCTCCTTTTTTTTTAGTATAATTTTCACTGTATTTTCTTCAGAGGATAGCTTTTCTTCAGTCCTTAAGGACTCAGCTCCTTACAAAGACTTTGGTGGAGCACCCACAGGCCTAAATCAGGGTTAGAATGTTTGGTCCTTACGGGCTTCACGAGATTGATACCACCTTGCAGTGAATGGTGAAACTAATGCAGTGATGTAGCCTCACAAACACTTGGGAAGCACATAGACATCAAAGACACTGGCCTCAGAAATGTCCCTGATAGCTGTGACCTCTACTGTGTTTTGTGGTTTTCTTTTAGTTTTTGAACAGGATCTTGCTCTGTCACCCAGGCTGGAGTGAAGTAGCATGATCGTAACTCATTGCAGCCTTGAACTCCTGGACTCAAAGGATCCTCCTGCCTCACCCTCCTGAGCAGCTGGGACTACAGGTGCACGCTACCAGACCAGGCTTTATTTTTTATTTATGTAGAGATAGTCTCCCTATATTGCCCAGGTTGGTCTCAAACTCCTAGACTCGAGCAGTCCTCCTGCCTCGGCCTCTCAAAGCACTAGGATTACAGGCATGAGTCACCTCACTTGGCTTTCTACTATATTTTGAATGATAAACTTCTTAACAGCCCCGTCTTTACCCACGTATCAGGTACAATTCATGCAGGGATTAGGCTGCACATGGCCATGGCCCTTTCTGGCACAACTGTCGTGCCTTCTTTCTTTGTCAGTCTTGGAAGTGAGGATCTGAGAGTGAACAGGATATTTCACAGAGCAAAAGCTTTTAATTTCCCAAGTAGCTGGGACTATAGCTATGTGCCATTGCAACCTACTTGCATCATGTTTTTGAGTCAAGTCTAGTAATTCTTTGCCTGGCCTAGATCCTGAAGATTTTCTCCTATGTATATTTATAAAAGTTTTATAGTTGCACATTTTACATCTAATTTTGTAATTCATTTGAGTTAATTTTTGTATGAAGTGTGAAGCTAAGGTCAAGGTTAGTATTTTTTTTTTTACTATGGATGTCCAATTGCTCCAGCACCATTAGTAGAAAACACCATCTTTTTCCATTGAATTACTTTTGTGCTTTCTCAAAAATCAGTTGAGTATGTTTGTGTGGAATTATTTTTTGGTTCTCCATTCTGTTCCATTGATCTATGGTTCTATCTCTCTGACGATACCACACAGTCTAGAGTACTGTAGCTATATAAAAAGTCTTAAAATTGAATAGGGTGATAATTTCTCTTCTATTCTCTCTCAGGACTGTTTTGGCTATTTTCTTTCTTTAAATTTTAATTTTAGGTTGAGGGGTACATGTGAAGGTTTGTTACATAGGTAAACCCATGTCACAGGGGTTTGTTGTACACATTATTATATCACCTAGGTATTAAGCCCAGTACCCAATACTTATCTTTTCTGCTCCTCTCCCTCCACCTGCCCTCCCCACTCAAGTAGACACCAATGTCTGTTGTTTCCTTCTTTGTGTTCATAAGTTCTTATCATTTAGCTCCCACTTATAAGTGAAAACATGTGTTATTTGGCTTTCTGATCTTGTGTTAGTTTGCTCAGAATGATAGCTTCCAGCTCCATCCATGTTCCTGCAAAAGATATGATCTCTTCTTTTTTATGGCTGCATAATATTCTATGGCGTATATGTACCACATTTTCTTTATTCAGTCTGTCACTGATGGACATTTGAGTCCCTGTCTTTGCTATTGTTAATACTGCTGCAAGGAACATTTGTGTGTATGTGTCTTTTGACAGAATGCCTTATTTTTCTCTGGGTACATATCCAGTAATGGGATTGCCAGGTTGAATGGTAGTTCTATTTTTAGTTCCTTGAGAAATAGCCATCCTGCTTTCCACAATGGTTGAGCTAATTTGCACTCTCACCAAGATTGTATAAGTGTTCCCTTTTCTCTACAACCTTGCCAGCATCTATTATTTTTTGACTTTTTAATAATATATCTTGGCTATTTTCATTCCATTGTTTTATGTATAAATTTTAGAATCATCTTGTTTCCCTATATTTTTCTGATGCTTTTGCTTATACCCAATTTTTATCTTTATATTTAAAGTACATTTCTTTTAAGAAATACATAAACTTGAGTCTTGCTTTTTTACCCAGTTTGACAATCTCTGCCTTTTCACTGGGGTCTTGAGGTCATTTTCACTTAATGTAATTTTTTTTACATGCTTAGATGTAAATCTATCATCTTGCTATTTGTTTTCCATTTGTGTCAACTTTTTTGATCCCTCTTTCCTCTTTTTCTGCATTATTTTAGATTATTTGAATATTTTTATGATTTGATTTTATCTCATTTTTTTAAAAAAACTCTTTGTTTTGCTATTTTAATGATTGTTTTAGGGTACATAATACATATGTTTAATTTATCATAGTCTATCTTCAACTGATGTTATAGCACCCCACTTATGGCATACTTCCATTTTTCTCTTCTTGACCTATATGTTCTTGTCATGCATTTTACTTTTACAGAATACAATGTTATTACTTTTGTTTAAACAGTAAATTATCTTTTAAATAGATTATAATAAGAAGAAAAAATCTTATCTATTGCTCATATAATGACCATTTCTGGTATTTTTTATTCATTTGTATAGATTCATATTTCCATCTGGTATAAATTTCCTTCTGTTCAGAGTACTTCCTTGTAAAGTAGACTTTTGAGTGATTAGTTATATTAGCTTTTAAATGTCTGGAAGACTAATTTGCTTTTATTTTTTTTTAATGTATTTTTATTATGGTTAAAAAAATAACATAAAATTGGCCAATCTGTAACTAATCTCCAGAACTTTTTTGTCTAGTAAAACTGAAACTCTATATTCACTTAACAACTCCACATTTTCCTCTCCTCCCAGAACCTGGAAACTACGATTCTACTTTCTTTCTTTCTTCTTTTTTAAAAGACGTGAGTCTCTCTCTCTCTCGATTGCCCAGGCTAAAGTGCAGTGGCACAATCTTGGCTCACTGCAACCTCTGCCTCCTGGGTTCAAGTGATTCTCCTGCCTCAGTGTCCTGAGTAGCGGAGACTACAGGTGTGCAACACCAAACCTGGCTAATTTTTGTTATTTTTACTAGGGATGGGGTTTCACCATGTTGGCCAGGCTGGTCTCAAACTCCTGACCTCAGGTGATCCACCCACCTTGGCCTCCCAAAATGCTGGGATTACAGGAGTCAGTTACCGAATCCAGCCCATTCTACTTCCTTCCTACAGGGATTTAACTACTCTAGGTACCTCAGGTAAGTGGAATTACACAGTATTGTTTTTTGTGACAGGCTTATTTCACTTAGCATAATATCCACAAGGCTCATCCATGTTACAGCATGTATCAGAAGTCCTTGCTTTTTAAGGCTAAGTAATATTCTATTGTTTGAATATACCACATTTTATTTATCCAAACATTTGTTGATGGAACTTGGGTTGCTTCCACCCTTTGGCTGCTAGAAACATGGGTGTGCAAATATCTTGCTTTTAATTCTTATGGATATATAAGCAAAAGTGAAATGCTGCAGCATACGGTAATAATATTTTTAACTGTTCGAGGAACTGCCATGCTGTTTTCCGTAGTGGCTACACTATTTTACATTTGTACCAACTACTTTCATTTTAAACAATATTTGTGCTGGATACAGAATTTTAGGCTAACAAGTTTTTGTTTTCTTTCATTATTTTAAAGATGTTGCTCCACTGAGTTCTTGCTTGCATTGCTTCCAACAAGAAATCTGATGTTCTCTTTAGTTTATTCCTCTGTATCTAGGGTGTCATTTTGATCTGGCTGCTTTTAGGACATTCTCTTACATTAGGTACCATGAGCACTCTGATTATGTGTGTTGGTGTCATTTTGTGTTTCTTGTATTTGGGGTTTGTTAAGATTTTTCTATCTGTGCATTTAGAGTTTTCATTAAGTTTTGAAAGTTTTATTTTTTCAAATATTTATGATCTCCATCCTCATTTGGGAGTCCCAGTTACCTGTACATTAAGCTACCTAAAATTGTCCCTCACCTCACTGAACCCTTTTAATTTTTTTAAGGTTTTTCCCGTGTATTTCATTTTGAATAGCTTCTTTGCTATAACTTCATCAGTCTATTCTTCTACAATGTCTAATATGATGTTGATACTAACCAATGTACTTTTCATCCTAAACATAGTTATCATCTTTAGAAATTTAATTTGGGTCTTTATATATATTCCATGCCTCTATGCAACTTTTTGAACGCATGAAATACAATTATAAGAGATGTTCTCTGCTAATGCTAACTTATATGTCACTTCTGGGTCAGTATCAATTAATTGCTTATTCTCCTCATTATAGGTTGTGTTTTTGTGCCTCTTTGCATGCTCAGTAATTTTTTTCTTGGATGCCAGACGTTGTAAACTTTATCCTGCTGGGTGCTACACAGTTTTATATTCCTATAAATATTCTTGAACTCTGCTCTAGGAAGCAATTAAGTTCCTTGGGATCAATTTGATCCTTTCACACCATACTTTTATAATTTTTTAGGTAGTTCTGGAGCAAGACTTAGTGTAGGACTAATCATTCCCCTCTTCTGAGACAAGACCCTTTTGAGTTTTCTATCCAATGACCCATAAATTAGAGGTTTTCCATACTGGGTGATAAGAGCAGGCCTTATTCTCAGCCCCATGTGAGTGCCAGACACTACACCCTCTAATATTTATAGATAGTCATTCTCCTAGCTTCAGGTAATTTTGCTTCGTGTATGTCCTCATCAGTACTCTGATAAAAACTGGAAGAGGACCCTCTGATCACTGGGTTTTCCCTCATCATACTGAAGCTCTTTTAATTTTTTAAGTTTTTTTATTCTGTGTCTTTAATTTCGAATAGCTTCTTTGCTCTGACTTCAAGTTTATCAATCTTTTCTTCTACAATGCCTCATCTATGCTATGTGATCCTCTCCAGTACTTTGTCTTATAAATTCTGGCTGCCTTGGTCTCCTCCGACTCAGTTGCATCTCAAGTCAGAATGCTTGCCAGGCTCTATTTTAGCTTCTCTTCTTGTGCTATACGCTGGAAACTCAAAGCAGTAAGCAGCACAATTGTAAAGCTCACTTTAACTCTTTTCTTTTGTTTTCTTCTTTCTTTCTTTTTTCCTTTTTTTTTTTTTTTTTTGAGACGGAGTCTTGCTCTGTAACCAGGCTGGAGTGCAGTGGCACGATCTTCGCTTACTGCAACCTCCACCTCCCGGGTTCAAGTGATTTCCTTGCCTTAGCCTCTCGAGTAGCTGGGGCTACAAGTACACGCCACCATATCAAGATAATTTTTCCTATTTTAGTAGAGACGGGGTTTCACCATCTTGGCCAGGAGGTCTCGATCTCCTGACTTCGTGATCCGTCTGCCTCGTCCCCCCAAAGTGTTGGGATTACAGGCATGAGCCACTGCTCTCAGCCAATGCTCACTTTATTTCTTATCTCCCAGGGACCATTCTCCTTCATTGCCTGATGTTCACTGTCATAAAAGCCATTTTTTTAAATTTTCGTGTATTTTGTCTTGTCTTTTGTGGAGAGGGACTTATTGTTGAAGCAGGGACATAAAACAGTCCCTGTGACTACATATTAATTGCAAATGGAAGCATACCACAACTTTTTTTTAAAATGGTACATCCCATTTGATTTATACACTAAGGCAAACAAATGTATAATACACAAAGATAAGAAGAAAATATACCAAAATTATAAATGATTGTTCTTTCCTTTAAAAAAAAAACTTATCTTTAAGTTTACAAGAAACCTGAACTGTCTTGTAAATTTTTTTCCATTTCTTTATTACACAATAACTTTTTAAAGAAAATAAACCCTTTCTTAACCCTCATGTTAAAAAAATTACATTCCTATACCTTAATATAAGCAATGACATTTCCTTACACTGTAAGCTCTCAATGGAGAGGAATCATGTCTTATTATTTTTAAATAAACTCTTGTACAATGATCATTAACACTCTACATTGTGAATATTTAATAAATATATGGTATCTAAATAGACAGAGATTATTACAGTATTTGATGCTCTTTTATTTTTATAGTGAATGCACTATTTTTTGTTGCAGTAGAGAAATAATGTAAAGAATGAATTCAAACCTCAAAACTACTGGCAGCTTTTCTCCACAGAATATTGTGTAACCAGATCATTAATTCTGCTGTCAGTTGTCTTCCTGTTTGGTGAGCTGAAAAAGAAAAAAACAAGCTCTGAAAACAAGAATCTAGATCTATTATATTAAGTAAAGAGTGCTAACTATACCCGGAACCTATAATCTGTAAGTAAAGGCTACACAAAAAAAATTCAGACAGGTTTTCATCATCAATTGTAGGTTTACTACCATAATTGATAATATAATACAATCAGAGTTGGCTAGAATCACAGTAATTCTCCCATAAATCTGTGATAGTTTTCCAGCCTAGTCTCTTTTTAACTTATTTTCCACATTCGAAATTAGATCATCATTTGGTGCCTTAATAAGGTTATTGTGAATCAGCAGACAGCAATGCCAGAAATCATTAATAAGAAGTGTTTATACTATTATGTACTAAATAGATCAGATCAAGTTCACAAGAAAGGCCAATTATACCTTAAAGCCTTTGTAAAATTCTTTAAGACCGTGCTTACACACAAACTTTATTACTTTAAATCTTAACTTGTGTTGATTGTTTCTGGTCTAGACGTTTGCAGAGTTCAAATACATAAGCACATTAAGGTAAAGTCTAAACTATAATTGAATTCTGTACCTCCTCTTCTGCCCTTTGGCATAAACTATCAATTTCCATGAAACTCTTGAATAGAACAATAAGAATCTCTGACCCTCTGGCCCAGTCAGTAAACGTAGTTTGTTCCATAACTTACTTAAAAATACTCACATGAGAGTAAACAGCTACTAAATGTATCTACTTAAAACGTTATAATACTTTGAGAGTAAGTGTAAATTAGTTTCACAATAAAACTTAGTCTGAGTGGAATTTTAGGAAAATCAGTTATTCTGTATAATAAAGTTTTCTGTTTAACTAGCACTTTACTTTCTTTAAATAAAAATGACTTTTGAATTTAAAAAATCTTTTCATGAAAGTTCTTAAATTTTCTAAAAAGTAAACAAACTTTCGAGTTTTTGTAAGTACAATTTAACTTTTTCTTGACCACTCAAGGTCAACATTAACAACTATTTTATTTTATTGTACTATTAATATATCACAGTGATACCTTTGGGAGTTTCATACAGTACATATTGCTGTATTAAAGAAATTTGAGGCCGGGCACGGTGGCTCACACTTGTATTCCCAGCACTTTGGGAGGCCGAGGTGGGTGGATCACAAGGTCAGGAGTTCGAGACCAGCCTGGCCAACATGGTGAAACCCCGTCTCTACTAAAAATACAAAAATTAGCCGGGTGTGGTGGCAGGCTCCTGTAATCCCAGCTACTCAGGAGGCTGAGGCTTGAACCCGGGAGGTGGAGGTTGCAGTGAGCCAATATAGCGCCACTGCACTCCAGCCTGGGCGACAGAGCAAGACTATATCAAGAAAAAAAAAGTTAAACCTGTTTTATAAAGTTGGTAGAGTTTTTTTCCTCCCTATGGTCAGGCTATCTGTATACTTCCCTTTAAAACTTGTCTCTATTTACAAAATGCAACCATTAAAATGCTAAGAGTAGGAAAACCAGATAACCAAGTTTATCAGAACTGGGACTCAAAATAATTGGTAAATGTCTGGAGGGAGGGTGTTATCAGTAAAATATGGTTCTTAGAGATCATCTAGTCGGACAACTTCCTTTAAAAAATTAATGACTCTGTCTTTATAGAAACATTATTCGTGCTTATAAAAATTCAAACAATGTGGTAGAGTATTTAGAAGAAAGCAATACATCACCTAAAATGCCACCATTCAGAAAAAGTCCCAGAGTTAACATTTAGTGACTATCACTCCAATTATATCTCTACATGCACTTAGTTGAGAGGACGAGGTGGTGAAGAAATTTTCTAAGAACGGGATCATACTATCTGTGTTCTTCAGGGTACAGAAGTTCTGCAGGGAGGCAGAGGATTAGAGGAATGCTCAGTAGATTTGCCTCTACATCTCTGCATTAACCAGAAAAACTCTAATCTCTTTCTTTCAGGGTGGGGCATATAAGACTGCATCAAAAGGATGCTGCTGCTGAAAAGAAGTTGAAAACCAGGAGTTTAGTTCACAATCATTATCTTATAGTTGAAAAAAATCAAGGTGCAGAGAAATTGACTTGTCCAAAGTTACACAGCTTATTTGAGATCAAACTAGAGATATGAAATTAGACTTGTAACTTCACAATATTCTGCCACATGCGAGCTTTAAGCTCAGAAGTTTGTCTGTTTTCAATGATGTTTTCATATTTTTGCTTAGTTTCTCGTTCCACTTGCCCAATTTGTGGGATGCGGACAGGTGAGGTGTTACTATTAAAAGACCGTTAGGGAGGAAAGAAAAAAGGAAGTGAAAGAAATCCATTGACTTGAGGATTTTGCTACTACTCTGATATCTAAGAATTACACACAAATTAATACCTCTCTAAAACACATGCAAAAATCCTACTGACCTAAAATGATTTCTTCAATCTTCTCCTTGGCAAGCAGTTCTTCCTTCCTTTGTAAAAGCATGTCAATATAGAATAGGTGAGCTTTTCCAATATTTTCTGATGAGTTACAACGTTCACGAATAACATCCAGGAAATGAAACCCAACAGATTCTCTGTAAAATGAGAAACAATTTTAAGCAATGTGAATAGAAAAACTGGTTATTGATCAACGGGACTAAAATTAATTTCAGTGTGAGCAAAATAAGCCAGATAAAGCATATCTGAGTTCAGGTAATGCTATTAAATGTTTAATAAGCTTAATTTGTCAATATTACATGATTTAACTTAGTTTCAGATTATTAAGCCATAAAAATTTTCTATTAACACCTATAGTCAGATTATCATTTCTTTCCTAATATCCAATTATGTTTTTCCTCAGAACTGATTGCAAGCTTTAAAAATTGGTTACTAAGATCCAGTGAAGTTACATGACAAGGCATGAGAAATTTACTAGTTCCTCTGCCAAAACCTCTTTCTAAAAACTTCTTTATGTTTGATTACACAAATAATACACTAGTACATTCTATTTAAAAATGTAAACAGTTCACAGGTTGGAAGACTAAACATTGTTGATATGTTGATATTCCCAAAGTGATTTACAGATTTACAGATATTTATCCCTATTAAAATCCCAGGCCAGGTGTGGTGGCTCACACCTGTAATCCTAGCACTTTGTGGGTGCTGAGGCAGGCAGATCACATGAGCCTAGGAGTCTGAGACCAGCTTGAGCAAGATGGCAAAATTCTGTTTCTACAAAAAATACAAAAATTAGCAGCCATGATGGTGCATACCTGTAGTCTCAGCTACTAGTGAGGCTGAAGCAGGAGAATTGCCTGAGCCTGGGAGGTCGAGGAGCAGTGAGCTGTGATTGGGCTACTGCACTCCAGCCTAGGTGACAGAATGAGACCCTGTCTCAAAAAAACCCCAAAATCCCAATAAAGTATTTTGCAGAAATGAAAAAATCCATCCTAAAATTAATATGGACTTTGCTCAAAGGATCCCAAAAGCCCTAAACAAACTTGAAAACAAAGAACAAAATTGGAGGATTTGTACTTTCTGATTTTCAAACTTATCACAAAGCCACAGTAATCAAAACCTGTGGAAGTGGAATAAAGACAGACATATAGAACAATGGAATGGAATAGAGTACCCAGAAATAAATCTTGTCATACATGATGAAATTGTTTGTGACAAAGGTGCCAGGACCATTTAATGGTGATAGGACAGTCCTTTCAACAAATGGTGCTAGGAAAATGGCATTACCACATACAAATGAATGAAATCAGGTTCCTACCTTACATCATATACAAACATTAATTCAAAATGGATCAAAGGCCTAAATGTAAGAGCTAAAAAACTGTTTCCATGGGACCAAGTGATCCTATATATAGAAGACCCTAAAGACTCCATCAAAGAACTCTTAAAACTAATAAATTACTTCAGTAAAGTTGCAGGTTACAAAATCAAGATATAAAAACCAGTAGCATTTCTTTATGCTAACAATAAAATAACGAAAAAGGAAATCAAGAAAACAATCTTATTTACAATAGCATCAAAAATATATAAAATAGCTGGGCATAGTGGCTCATGCCTATAATCCCAACACTTTGGGAGGCCGAGGAGGGTCAGGAGTTTGAGGTCAGGAGTTTGAGACCAGCCTGGCTAACATGGTGAAACCCTGTCTCTACTAAAAGTGCAAAAATTAACTGGGCATAGTGGCATGTGCCGGTAATCCCAGCTACTCGGGAGACTGAGGCAGGAGACTCACCTGAACCCAGGAGGTGGAGGTTGCAGTGAGCAAAGATCTCCAGCCTGAGTGAGACTCCATATGTGTGTGCATATATATATACTTACATGTGTGTGTACGTACACACACACACGAGTAAAAGTAACCAAGTAGGTGAAACATCTGTACACTGAAAACTATAAAACATTGATGAAACCGAATAAAACAAAAATAAATTAAAAGATATACTGTGTTCATGGATTGAAATAATTCATATTATTAAAATGTTCATACTTCTCAAAGTGATCTACAAATGCAAGGAAATCACTAGTTTAAGTCAAACACCATTTTTCACAGAAGTATAAACTAATATTAAAATTTGTATGGAATCTCAAAGGACCCTGTGCCAAAGCAACCTTAAAATTGGAGGCATCATATTTTCTAATTTCAAATTATACTACAAAGCTATAGTCATCAAAGCAGTATGATACTGGCATAAAAACAGACACATAGACAAATGGAACAGAATCGAGAGCCTAGACTTTTTAAAAAAGTATATCTGGCCAACTAATATTTCACAAAGGTGCCCAGAATACACAATAGAAAAAGCACAGTCTCTTTTGTGCTTGTGCCGGGTGTGGTGGCTCATGCCTGTAATCCCAGAACTTTAGAAGGCGGAGGTGGGTAGATCACTTGAGGCCAGGAGTTCGAGACCAGCCTGGCCAACATGGCAAAACGCCGTCTCTACTAAAGGTACAAAATTTAGCTGGGTGTGGTGGCACATGCCTGTAATTCCAGCTACACAGAAGGACTGAGGCATGAGAATCACTTGAACTCAGAAGGTGCAGGTTGTAGTGAGCCAAGATCATGCCACCGCACTGTAGCTTGGGTGATGGAATGAGACTCTGTCTCAAAAAAAAATGTGTTTGGACAACTGGACATCCACCTGCAAAAGAATAAATTCAAAACATCCTACAGAACACACAAAAATCAACTGAAAATGCATTAAAAACTTAAATGTAAGGCTTGAAACTATAGAACTCATAGAAGAAAAAATAGGGAAGTAGCTCTAGCCAGGCGCGGTGGCTAACGCCTGTAATCCCAGCACTTTGGGAGGCTGAGGCGGGTGGATCACGAGGTCAAGAGATTGAGACCATCTTGGCCAACACGGTGAAACCCCGTCTCTACTAAAAATACAAAAAAATTAGCAGGCCGTGGTGGCATGCACTTGTGGTCCCAGCTACTCAGGAGGCTGAGGCGGAAGAATCGCTTGAACCCAAGAGGCGGAAGTTGCAGTAATCCAAGATTGCGCCACTGCACTCCAGCCTGGAGACAGAGCAAGACGTCGTCTCAAAGCAAAAAAAAAAAAAAAACATAGGGAAGAAGCTCTTTGAAATTGGTCTTGATAAGGACTTTTTTGTATACAACACCAAAAGCAAACGCAAAAACTTTTTTAAAGCAAAAATAAATAAATGGGACTATGTCAAACTATAGAGCTTCTGCACGGCAAAGAAAACTGCAATACAATGAAAAGTCAAATTACTTTACATTCCCACCAGCAGTATAAAAGTGTTCCTATTTCTCCACAGCCTCAACAGCATCTGTTGTTTTTTGATTTTTTAATAATTGTCATTCTAACTGGAATGAGATGGTATCTAATTGTGGTTTTGATTTGCATTTCTACAATGATCATTAATGTTGAGTTTTTTCCATGTTTATTGTTGGCCACATAAATGTCTTCTTTTGAGAAGTGTCTGTTCGTATCCTTTGCCCACTTTTTGATGGAGTTGTTCTTTTTCTGGTAAATTGGTTTAAGCTCCTTGTAAATTCTGAATATTAGACACTTGTCAGATGGGTAGATTGCAAAAATTGTCTCCCATTCTGTAGTTGCCTGCTCACTCTGATGATAGTTTCTTTTGCTGTACAGAAACTCTTTAATTATATCTCATTTGTCAATTTTAGCTTTTGTTCAACCATTGTGGAAGACAGTGTGGTGATTCCTCAAGGATCTAGAATCAGAAATACCATTTAACCTAGCAATCCCACTACTGGGTATATACCCAAAGGAATATAAATCATTCTATTATAAAGATACATGCACACGTATATTTGTCGCAGCACTAGTCACTATAGCAAAGACATGGAATCAACCCAAATGCGCATCAATGATAGACTGGTGGATAAAGAAAATGTGGTACCTATACACCGTGGAATACTATGCAGCCCCAAAAACGAATGAGATAATGTCTTATGCAGGGACATGGATAAAGCTGAAAGCCATCATGTCAGCAAACTAACACAGGAACAGAAAACCAAACACCACATGTTCTTACTCATAAGTGGAAGTTGAAAAATGAGAAAACATGGAGACAGGGAAAGGAACAATATACACTGGAGCCTGTCGGGAGTGGGAGCGAGGGGAGAGAGAGCATCAGGACAAATAGCTAATGCATGTGGGGATAAAAACCCAGGTGATGAGTTGATAGGTGCAGCAAACGGCCATGGCACACATATACCTATGTAACAAACTTGCACATTCTGTACATGTATCCCAAACTTAAAGTAAAAACAAAAATACAGAATGCCCCAGTAAAATTAAAATTTCAGATAAACAAAAACTAATTTTTTAGCATTAGTGTGTCCAGTGCAATAGTTGGGATGTACTTATTATAAAATACTAGACATTGTTTATCTGAAATACAAATTAACCGAGTCTTATACTAGACATTGTTTATCTGAAATATCAAATTAACCGAGTCTTATATTTTATCTGGCAACTCTATTCATGAAACACTGGTCCCAAGAGATCTCACCTTAATAAAAAGAGACCCATAGTTTAAAAAAACAAAGAAGTACCTTATTTACACATAGGTAGACATCCATTTACAAGGGATATGATTATATCAGTTTACTTTGAATCAGAAACTGTTTCATTAACTCTCTGCTACAGAAATTTCAAATATATACCAAAGTGGAGAAATTAATGTAACGAACCTACACATCATTATTATCAGGCTGTAACAACATCAAGACCAATCTTATTTAATCCATCCTTCCACTTCATTCACATACACAAACACACACACAGACACACACACACACACATACACACACACATGCTTTTGAAGTAAATTCCAGACATCCTATTAATCCACTTCCAAGCATTTTGCTTATGTATCTCTTAAAGATAGAAACTCTTTTTTGTAAAAATCATTAATATAATACTATTATTACAGTTTAAAATTTAACAAGATATCCTCAATATTCTTAAGTATTCAATTACTGTTCACATTTATGTAACTATCTCATATATCATTGATTTTAAGTGTTTGTTTGACTCAAGATCTGAATAAGATTCAGATATTTCAATTGATTAAAATATCTAAGATTTTTTAATCTAAAACAAAATAAAAGCCAACAAATACCTTTATTTCAGACTTTTGGCTTCCAGAATTGTGAGAGAATAAATTTCTGTTGTTTTAAGTCATCCAATTTGTGGTAATTTGTTACAATACTCAGAAAACTAGCATATACAATAACCAAAATTTTAAAAATAACTCAACGGATGAGCTTACAGCAGAATGGAGAGGACAAAGGAAAGAATCAGAGAATTTGAAATAAAGTAGAGCTAGGTGCAGTGGTAATCCCAGCTACTTGACAGGCTGAAGTGGGGGGCAGGAGATGAAGCTGGAAGCCATCATCTCAGCAAACTAACACAGGAACAGAAAACCAAACACCCAACCCTTGCTCCCCTCCAAAACACATTGGAGCCTGTTGGGAGGGGGAGCAAGGGGAGGGTGTTTGGTTTTCTGTTCCTGTGTTAGTTTCCTGAGATGATGGCTTCCAAGGAGCTGGGATGGTTACATACCAAAATATTTATAGATGTCTGTATACTCAGATTAGTATACACAAATATATTTTCTTTGCTCTGTCAACTAACAGGGCCTAGAAGAAATGACACACCAGTAGCAACAAGCACAACTAACATTCAGATCTTGGTTACTAATATGCTTTGCCACTGAGAAGAACTAGATCTCCTAGGAGAAATGGTTAATTCCAGGACTGGGGCAAGAAATGTACAAGATGAACCTAGAATGTTCTGTATTCTCAGACAGAAAGGAATTGATTTAAAAAAACAAAACCACCCACATTGATTGGGGTACGTCAGAAGGGTGCAGAAGTCAACTAAAGAGCTCCCAATGGCCAAAGCTAAAACAATCTGGGCAACAAAAATGTAGTATTGGATTATAAGCTAAAGAATAAAATATACATTCCCAAGTCCGTACTGATATAAAAATGACTGAACAAACTAATAAATTAGGGAGAAGAGACAAATCTCCCATGCAGAAGAATTCAAAATAATTTATATAGATAACTATGCCCTTAAGCAGGGGAGCATAACTCCACAACAGTAAAGAGTACAGTATGTAAAGAAGAAAAATTGATAATTTCAAGGTGTAGACACCTGATGAATACTCAGCCAGCTAATCAAGGTTAATATCAACAGCCATGAATAATATAGACATATATACCCTTAATACGATGTAATAAAAATGGTACTTTACCTGACTGATTTTCCTCCCCAAATCCATAGCCCCTGTCTAATCATCAGAAAGATTCCAATAAATACATATGCTACAAAATACCTGATGGGTAGTCTCAAGACTGTCAAAGTCATCAAAAAGAAAAAACATCTAAGACACTATTATGGCCAAGTGAAGCCCAAGGAGATATGGCAACTAAATTTAATGTGATATCACAGGTAGGATTCTGGAATAGAAAAAGGATATTAGGCAACAACAAAGGAAACTGGAATTAACAATTGATTTTAGGTTAATAATAATGATTTATCAATATTGGTCCATTACTTATAACAAAGGCACTACAGTAATATAAGATGGCAATACTAGGGGAAATTGTGTACAAGGTGTATGGAAACTGTTTGTACTATCGTCTCAATTTTTCTGTAAACCTAAAAGTAAACTAAAATATAAAGCAGAGGTTAGGTACAATGGCTCATGCCTGTAATTTCAGTGCCTAGGGAGGCCAACGCGGGAGGATCAACTGAGGCCAGGAATTCAGGATGAGCCTAGGCAACATAATAAGACATCCCGTCTCTACAAAAAATTTAAAAATAAAAAGAAAACTAGCCAACTGTGGTGGTGTGTGCCTATAGTCCTGGCTACTCAGGAGACTGAGGCAGGAGGATTGCTTGAGCCCAGGAGTTTGAGGTTACAGTGAGCCATAACTGCACTCCAGCCTGGGTGCTAACAGTAAGGCCCTGTCTCTAATAAACAAATATCTTTTAAAAGGTTTTAAAAATGTAAATAAATCAGAAAACAAAAATTTAAGTGGAAAGCTTAAGCTGTAACACATCAATAATTACAAATAATGTAAATGGTCTAACTATGCCAATTAAAAGAAAGAAATTGGCAGCATAGACTAAAAATATATGCCAAAAAAAAACCCCACAACAAAATGAAAAGGCAACCTACCAAATAGAAGATAATATTTGCAAACCATATATCCAATAAGAAGTTAATATCTAAAATATGTAAGGAACTCATTTAATTCAAGAGGAAAAAAAAAAGCAACCTGATTTTTTTAATACACAAATGAAATAACCAGACTTTAAAATGTGCAAAGAACTTGTACAGACATTTTCCCAAAGAAAACATACAAATAGCTAAAAGATTTAAAAAACATGCTCAAAATGACTAACCATCAGGGAAATGCAAATTAAAACCACCTGTTAGGACGGATATTGTGAAAAAGTCAAAAGATAAGTGTTGATGAGGATGTGACAAAACTGGAACTCTTGTGCACTGTCGGTGGGAATGTAAAATGCTACAGCCACTATGGAAAATAATATGGTGGTTTCTCAAAAAATTAAAAATAGAACTATCATACGACACACCAATTTCACTTCTGGGTATATATCCAAAATAATTTAAAGCAGGGTCTCAAACAGATATTTGTACACTCATATTCATAGCTTTATTCACACGTGTTAAAATGTGGAAGTAACCCAAGTGTCCATTGACAGATAAATGGATAAGCAAAATGTAATGTATATACATACAATGAAATATTATTCAGCCTTCAAATAAGAGAAAAAGTGAAAAAACCTGGAGGACATTATGCTAAGTGAAATATGTCAGACACAGAAAAACAAATACTACATGATGTCACTAATATGTGAACGCTAAAAAAAAATTTTTTTAACTCACAGTAATGGATAACAGAATGGTGGTGAACAGGGTTTGGTGGGTGGAGGAATGAGGGAGATGCTGGTCAAAGGACATACACTTTTAAGTTATAAATTGATTAAGTTCTGGAGACTTAATGTACCGCATGGAGACTATACTTAACGTATTATGTACTTGAAATTTGCTAAGAACAGATTTCAAGTATTCTCTCTATAAAAAAAGGTAACTATGAAGTGATGAATATGTTAATTAGCTTGGTTGTGGTAATAATTTCACAATATGTAGGTATATCAAAATATCACATTAAATATACACAATATTTAATTGTCAATTATATCTCAAAAAGGTAGAGGAAAGTCCTAAACATGTCCTACCTGTAGAGTGTGTACAAGAAACTTACTTCAAAAAAACTGATATAGGAAAGTTGAAAATAAAAGGATGGAAAAAAATATACCATAAAACCATTAATCAAAAGTGGGAATGGCTATATTTTTCAACTGCTTTATTGTGGTATAGTTGATATACAGTACACACTGTACATATTTAATGTATACAATTTGATGAGTTTGACATAAGTGTACACTCAAGGTATCACCACAATCAATGTAATAAATATATCCGTCACCTCCCAAAGTTCCCTTGGGTCTCTTTGTGCTTGTTTTGTTTTGTTTTTGTGGTAAGAATTAAGTTTTTCTTTTTTTTGAGATGGAGTTTCGCTCTTGTTACCCAGGCTGGAGTGCAATGGCGCAATCTCGGCTCACCGCAACCTCCGCCTCCTATGTTTGAGCAATTCCCCTGCCTCAGCCTCCCGAGTAGCTGGGACTACAGGCACGCGCCACCATGCCCAGCTAATTTTTGTATTTTTAGTAGAGACGGGATTTCACCTTGTTGACCAGGATGGTCTCAATCTCTTGACCTCGTGATCCACCCGACTGGGCCCCCCAAGGTGCTGGGATTATAGGCGTGAGCCACCGCGCCAGGCCAAGAATTCTTAACATAATATCTACCCTCTTAACACAATTTTGAGTGCATGATACCGTATTCTTAGCTGGAGGCACTATATTGTACACCAGATCTCTTTTTAATCTTGAATAACTGAAACTTTATACATATTGAGCAACAATTCTCCCTCTCCTCAACCTCCCAGCCCCTAGCGACCACCACTGTATTCTGTTTCTTTAGTTTTACTATTTTAGATACCTTATAGAAGTGGAATCACACAGTATTTGTCTTGTGACTAGCTTATTTCACTGAACAAAATGTTTTCCAAGTTCATACATATTATCACAAATAGTAGGAGTTCCTTATTTTTAAGGTTGAATAATACTCTACCATATATATATCATGTCATATATGTATATATCATAAATGTCATATGTATCACATACATATGTATCTCACATTTTGCTTATGCATTCATCCACTGATAGACACATGGGTTGCTTTCCACATTTTAGTGAATATGAATAATGCTGTAATGAACATGGGAGTGAAGATACATCTTTCAGACCCTCCTTTCAGTTATTCGGGGTATATACCCAAAAGTAGGATTCCTGGATCATATGGTAGTTCTATTTTTAATTTTTTCAGAAGCTGCCATACTGTTTTCCACATTGGTTCTATCATTTTACATTCCCACCAGCACTGCACAAAAACTCCAACTTCTGGCCAGGTGTTGTGGTGCATGCCTGTAATCCCAGGCATGGGATGTGTACAGATGTACAGATGTACACATCTCTACTTTGGGAGGCCGAGGAGGGTGGATCACTTGAGGTCAGGAGTTCAAGACCAGTCTGACTAATATGGTGAAACCCCTGTCTCTACTAAATACAAAAAAATTAGCTGGGCGTGGTAGTACACGGCCGTTATCCCAGCTACTTGGGACGCTGAGGCAGGAGAATCGCTTGATCCTGGGAGGCAGAGGTTGCAGTGACCAGAGATCGAACCATTGCACTCCAGCCTGGGCAACAAGAGCAAAACTCCAGCTCAAAAAAAAAGAAAAACAAAAAATTCCAACTTCTTTACCTTCTTTACATCCTTGCCAACACTTGTTATCTTTTATTGAAAATAATATCTATCCTAATATGTATGAGGGTGTGAGGTGATATCTCATATCGTTTACATTTGTATTTCCTTGATGATTAGTGGTTAATGGTTTAAAAAATGTGATATATATTTATATACAATGGAATATTATTCATCCTTAAAAAGAAAGAAATTCTCTGATTTACAAAAACATGGATGAACTTCCAGGGATATTATGTTAAGTGAAATAAGCCAGACACAGAACAACAAATACCGCATGATTTCACTTATATGCGGTCTCTCAAAAAGTCAAACTCATTGAAACAAGATAGAATGGTGGTCACCAAGGGCAGTAGTGGCAGGATTTGGGTGGGGGCTAGGTAGGAAGATTTTAGTTCAAGGGTACAAACTTGCAGTTATGCAAGATGAATAGGTTCTCGTGAGCTAATAGCATGGTGACTATTGTTAACAATAATATATTACATACTTGAAATTTGCTAAGAGAGTAGATCTTAAGTATTCTTACCACATAAAAAAGTAACTATATGAAGTTATGGATATGTTAATTAGCTTCATTGTGGTAATCATTTCACAATGCATACATATATCAAAATATATTGTTCACCTCAACTATATACAATGTCAATTATACTTCAATAAAGTTGAAAAAGTATCTTGTTTACAAAACATTAAAAGAAAGTTTTCTTGTATAACAAACCTGCACATATACTTCTGAACCTCAAAGTTTTTTTAAAACATCCCAAAATATTAAAAGGAGTTTCTAAGTCAATACTTAAAAAAAAGAGCAAAAGATATGAACAGGCGTTTCACAAAAAGGGATACACAGATGAAAAGCAAATGAAAAAAAAAGCTCAACATTATTAGTCATTATAAAAGTGCAAATTAAAGCCACAATGAGATATCATAACTATTAAAAAGGCCGACTATACCAAATGTGGGCCAGAGTGTGGAACAACTGAAACTCTCAAACATTGCTGGTAGGAATGTTAAATGAATGTTGTAACTACTTTGGAAAAGGTTGGCAATTTCTTGAAAATGTAAATACATAATACCTGTCTTAGTCTGTTTTGTGTTGCTATACCAGAATACCTGATACTGTAATTTATAAAGAAAAGTTTATTTAGCTCACATTTCTACAAGCTGGAAAATATGATAGATAGCATGGCCCTGGCTTCTAGTGAGGGCTTTTGTGCTGCATCATAACATGGTAGAGAAGGTTCACAGGGGAAGCAGATAGGAGCAAAGAGGCAAAACTCAAGTAATATCCTGGCTTTATAACAACCCACTCTTCCTCGAACTAATCCATCCCTCTAAGAACTCATCCAGCCTCTTGAAAGCAAGAACTCAACTCACTACTGCAAGAACAGCCCCAAGCTATTCATGACCCCCATGACCCAAACACCTCCCACGTCCCAACACTGCCACATTGGACATCAAATTTAAACATGAATTTTGCTAGAGACAAACCATATCCAAACCATAGCACTACCTACCATCCAAACCAGACTTTTCACTTCTATGTATTTACCAAAAGAAATGAAAGCAATGTCCATACAAAGAGACACGCATGAATGCTCACAGCAGCTTTGTAATGTCCTAAAACTGGAAACAATCAAAATGTCTATAAACAGATGAAGAGATAAATAAATTGTAGGATATCCGTACAAAAGAGTACTTATTACTCAGCAATAAAAAGTCTAAACTATATGGATATATGCAACAACATAGGTGGAATTCAGGGAGTTATACTGAGTTAAGGAAGCCAGACTGAAAAGTATACTCAATTTCATTTATATAAAAATCTAGAAAATACAAACTAAACTATAGTGACATTCAATAATCAATGGCTGTCTGATGAAGGGGAGGCAGGGAGAGATCACAAAAGACCACAAGGAACCTTATGGGGGTGGTAAATATGTTTATTATCCCGATTGGGATAATGGGTTCATAAGTATGTGTTATCAAAGCTTATTGTACACTAATTACAAATATATGCATTTAACTATAGGTTGATTACACCTTCATAAAGCTGTTTTAAAAAATAACAAAAGAACATAAAAGTGACCATTTGTTTGCATAATTGCTAGAGGTGGATGGGAAGGCCAGCTAGAATTAGCATTATAAACTTAGTGTCAACTTGCATAGAGAACCCTGGAGATTGCTCTAAGGAAGTTTACATCTCTAAGGAATGTACTAAGTATTCATTTCCAAGTTATATTGGAATCTCAGCTCCTTGGGGTTAGTTTCATAGAAAACAAAGAATATGTTTGCCAAATAGAGCAAATTGTAAGAATTCACTATGTATTAGAAATATAGGGTACATAATTGATTCTTTAAAAGAATAAGAACTACAAATTGTTATATTGCAAATATAGACATCACTGACATTCTGGTTTAATAATAATGATGATTTTTCCATTTCAGGGTATGAAAACTGTGTACATATAAAGTCACTTTTTCATTGATTCTTAATTTTAGGTTCTACCTGAAAAACCGTAACTCTGGTTGCAAATATTTGCTTTGCATTTCAAAACCCACTCCAACATATAATTGGTTGATCTGCTGCCATGGAATCCCCTAAAACTTTAGCTTTGTCATATTGATATGTATCTTTGAAAGTACTAGTGTATATATGTGTGTGTGCATGTTTGTGTGTGTCCATAATATTTATGGTTGCTGGACTTTAGCTCTCAAACTGGCAGCTGAATAAGAATCTTGCAGTCACAGAATTTAGAGCTAGAAGGAAACTTAAAGTTTATTTATTCCAACTTCTTCCACCCTGCCTCCTACCCTAACATTTACAGAAGGAACTGAGGCTTCATATTAGTTTTCTATCGCTGTTGTAAAACATTGCCACAAACTTAGTGATTTAAAACAATATTTGCCAGTCGCGATGGCTCACATCTGTAATTCTAACACTTTGGGAGGCCAAGTAAAGAAGATCAAGGAGCCCAGGAATTCAAACCCAGCCTGGGAAACTCAGTGAGACCCTGTCTCTAAATTTTTTTTTAATTAACTTTGCATGATGGTATGCGCCTGTAGTCCAGCTACTCAGAAGGCTGAGGTGGAAGGAGCACCTGAGCCCAGAAAATCAAGGCTGCAGTGAGTGGAGATCATGCCATTGCACTCCAGCTTAGGTGTCAGAGCAAGACTCTCTCTCAACAAAACAAAACAACTCACTTTTTATTTTCCAATTCTGTAGCTCAGAAATCCATTCAGGCTTAGGATCACACAAGGCCAAAGACAAGATACAGGCCATCCTAGGCTCTTATATGGAGGCTCTGGGGGAGAATCCACTTCTAGGCTCATTCAGGTTATTCGCAAAATTCAGTTCTGTGAGGTTCTAGGACTGATATCCCATTTCCTTGCTGGCTGTTTGCTGGGATTTGTGTCAGCTCCTAGAGGCCACTTGGATTCCGTGGCTTATGGCTCATTCTCTCTTCACAGCCAGTGATGGTGTGCTAAATACTTCCTGTGCGTTGAATCTATCCTACTTCTTCTGTATTCTTCTTCCACTTTTAAGGGCTTTTGTGGTTATATTGGGCCTACCTAGATAATCCAGGATAATCTTCCTATTTAAAATTCAACTGGTTAGTAACTTTAATTAAACATACAAAATCAGTTTTGCCATGTAAGGTTAACATATTCACAGCCCCAGAGATTAAGGCATGGAAGCCCCTTTGGGGCCATTATTCTGCTTGTCAGTGTCCCTGAGAAGCTAAATGAATTGTCTGAGGTCTCATGGTCATTTAGTTAGCAGCAAGGACTCGTTCCAATATACCACGTCACCTCTTGCTGACATATACTCACTGTTCATGTTAAATAGAGTTTTAGCAATCATCATTTTAATGCCTGTAAAAGGGCTTAGTGTTAGTAAAACTCTTGCAATTTACTCTTAGACATAGCTCACAAGTGCTAACAAAACTGCTAAAGAATCTAAATGCAGCATAATCATGTCCAGGAATACTAGCCTTATGTAAAATGATGGATTTGAATTCTATTCCATAGATATACAGCTCAACTTGGAATGAAACATTATGTTTATTATATTAGTTCTAATACTTTTTCAGAAATGATAACAGCTAAACTCTGTTGAATGCTTACCATATGTCAGGAATTTTACATCACTTATTTAATCTTCAGAAAACCCCAACAGGTAAGTACTGTTGATGAATAGTAAACTGAAGCATATATAGTTTAAATAATTTGCATAAGGTTAAGCATCTGCAAAGTGGAGGAACAAGAACTTGAAATCATGTACTCTGACTTATATTGTCTTTGGTCAGAAACTTTCAAGAATTTCTATAATTAAAAGCAATCAGACTGATGGGAAAATCAAGAGGTGAGAATCCTGAAACCCAACAGAAACCAAAAAGGAGACTGTTCAAGAAATAGATAGGTTTCCCCGCAAAAAAGGCTAGAAAATCCCACAAAATTAGAAATTAATTAGTAGGGGATAGGAAAAATTTGTGATGGTCATAGAGGAACTGCAGAAACTATTCCAATTCTCTGTTGTACATGCATGGAGTAGAGGCCATTGATGTTTGACCCCAGGCTCTGCTGTCAAACCTTTTAAATGATGTAAGGGATCACCTATGGGAACCTCCCAGTTTGAGCATAAGGGACAGGGAGACTGTAGACATGAGAAAAGGGGTAGAGAAGAGGAAAATTAATCAGCACAGAAGTGAAAATCCTTATATGCCAAGAGAACCAATTACCTACTTTGCATATCAAGATGGAGGTGGGAGCTAGTGTCTCTAGCCCAATGTAATAGCTAGTCTCTAAAGATGTACTCCCAATAAATTATGCTTCCTAGCATTCATGCCCTTCTTTAGTCCTCTCCCCTTGAATCTAGACTGGTTCTGTGACTTGCTTTTAACAGTGCATTACTTCTGATAAGACATAAGAAGCCTTGCCGTATCTGCCTGGTCTCTTGGAACTCTGGATGAAGCTAATCACCAGTAAGAAGTCCTCAGGATGTAACACTGTGAGGAATTATAATCTAGACACATGAAGAAACAGAGAGATGTCTGAGTAGCATCCAACTGTGCCAGTGATTTCTAGCCTAGACAACAGGCACATGAGTGAAGAAAACATAGAGTGGTTAGCCCAGCCAAGTCTTTAGAATATAAAATTTAGATGACTCTCTGACTGCAACCATGTAAGACCCCAGGCAACAACCACCTAAGTTGAGCCGAATCAACCCACAGCACCATGTGATAATAATAAACTAGTGATTCAAACTGCTAAATCTTAGGGTGGTTTGCTACACAACAGAGAACTCAAAGACCCAAAGAAATCCCACCTGTCTACATGACAGAGTGAGACACCTGCAGCTAGTCAGCACACTCATGTGGGGAGTTATTCCAAGGGATGTCAAAGGATCAAACCACAAACTATTGGTAGTAGATCTTTTCATTTAAAAATATCAAGACCACCTGAAGAAACTAGACATTTGAAGAAAATGAACAACCTTAAAGAGAAGCACCAAAATGAACAAACTGACCCATGAGGAAAGGAAGTAAATGTAGAAAACAAACAATGAAAGCCTTTAAAATGTTTATCACCATGCATTGGATTTGTTTAGCATCATCATCATTTTCTAATAGATTGTTGCTTGAGATATCATTTATCATCTTGGTTTACAAAAGGCCTTTCTATAACCATGACACAAAGTCCACAAGTCATAAAAAAAGAAGGCTGACAAATTAAATTTCATCAAAACATTGTTAACTTTTACTTTTGAAATAACTATAATTAACAAGAAATTGCAAAAAAAAATATATATATATATAAGGCAGTCCCATGTACCCTCCCCCAGTTTCCTCCTTTAGTTAAATCTTATATAATTATAAAACAATATCAAAGCAGGAAATGGCATTGGTACAATATGTGAACAGGCATACTTCATTTTATTGCACTTCACAGATACTGGTTTTGTTGTTTGTTTTTTAGACAGGACCTCACCCTGTCACCGAGGCTGGAGTGAAGTGCTGTGATCATAGCTCACTGCGGTCTTGATCTCCTGGATCAAGCCTCCTGAATAGTCTCAGCCTCCCAAGTAGTTAAAACTATAGAGATATGCCACCAGATACTGTTTTGTTTGTTTTACAAATTGAAGATACATGGCAACCCTGAATCACGTGAGTCTACAGGTACCATTTTTCCAACAGTCTGCACTCACTTCGTATCTCTGTGTCACATTTAAGTTATTCTCGCAATATTTCAAATTTTTTCATTATTATTATACCTCTTAGGATGATCTGTAACCAGTGATCTTTGATGTTAACATTGTAATTGTTTTGGGGTGCCATGAACTAAGCACATATAAGATAGCAAACTTAATAAATGTGTGTGTTCTAACTGCTTCCTTGACAGTTATTCCCCATCTCTATCCCTCTCCTTGGGCAGCTCTATTCCCTGAGACACAGCAATACTGAAATTAGGCCAATTAATAACCCTACAATGACCTCTAAGTGTTCAAGTAAAAGGAATAGTCACATATCTCTCACTTTAAATCAAAAGCCAGTGATGATTAAGCTTATTGAGGAAAGCATGTTGAAAGCCAGGCTAGGCCAAAAGCTGGACCTCTTGCGCCAAAGAGCCACATTGTGACTGAAAACAAAGAGTTCTTGAAGGCAATTAAAAGTGCTACTCCAGTGAGAACAAAAATGATAAGAAAGCAAAACAGCCTTATTGTTAATATGGACAAAGTTTTAGTGGTCTGGACAGAAAATCAAACCCAGCCACAACATGTTCTTGAGCAAAAGCCAAATCCAGAGCCAGACCCTAACTCTCTTAATTCTATGAAGGCTTAGAGAAGTGAGGAAGCTTCAGAAGCAAAATTTGAGGCTACTAGAGGTTGGTTCTTGTGATTTAAGGAAAGAAGCTGTCTCCATAACATAAAAGTACAAAGCGAAGCAGCAAGTGCTTATGAAGAAGCTGCAGCAAGTTATCCAGAAGATCTAAGATCACTAATGAAGGTGGCTACACTACACAATACATTTTCAATGTAGATGAAACATTCTTATATTGGAAGAAGATGCCATCTAGAACTTTCATAGCTAGAGAGAAGTCAATACCTGGCTCAAAGCTTGAAAGGTCAGACTCACTCTCTTGTTAGAGACTAAAGCAGCTGGTGACTTTAAGTTAAAGCCTGCGTTCATTTACCATTCCAAAAATCCCAGGGCACTTAAGAATTATGCTAAATCATCTCTGCCTGTGCTCTATAAATGGAACAACGAAGCCTGGATGATAGCATGTCTGTTAACAGCATGGCTCACTGAACAGTTTAAACTCACTGTTGAGAACTACTGCTTAGAAGAAAAGATGACTGCTCATTGACAATGCATCTGGTCACCCAAGAGTTCTAAGGGAGATGTACAAGGAGATTAATGTTGTTTTCACACCTGCTAATACAACATAAATGGATCAAGGAGTAATTTAGACTTTCAAGTCTTGTTATTTAAGAAATACATTTTGCAAGGCTATAGCTGCCATACACAGTTATTCCTCTCATGGATCTGGGAAATGTATATTGAAAACATTGTGAAAAGGATTCACCATTCTAGATGCCATTAAGAACATTTTTGATTCATGGAAGAAGGTCAAAATATTTAACAGGAATTTGGGAGAAGTTGGCTCCAATCCTCATGGATGACTTGGAAGGGTTCAAGACTTCAGTGGAGAAAGTAACTGCAGATGTGGTGGAAACAGCAAGAGAACTAGAATTAGAACTGGGGCCTGAAGATGTGATTGAATTACTGCAATCTCATGATAAAACTTGAATAGATGAGAAGTTGCTTCTTATGGATGAGTAAGGAAAGTGCTTTCTTGAGATAGAATCTACTCCTGGTGAAGATGCTGTGTAAGTTGTCGAAATGACAACAAAGGATTTAGAAGATTATAACATTTAGTTGATAAAGCAGTGGCAGGGTTTGAGAGAATTGACTCCAATTTTAAAAGAAGTTCTACTGTGGGTAAAATGCTAACAAACAGCACAGCATGCTGCACAGAAATCTGATGAAAGGAAGAGTCAATCAATGTGGTAAACTTCACTGTTGACTTATTTTAAGCAACTGCCACAGCCACCCCAACTTTAGCAACCATCATCCTGATCAGTCCGCAGCCATCAACATCAAGACAAGATCCTCCATTAGCACAGAGATTACAACTTGCTGAAGGCTCAGATGATGCTTTTTTTTTTTAGCAATAAAGTATTTTAAAATTAAAGTATGCACATTTGGTTTTCAAGGCATTATGCTATTGCATACTTAATAGACTACAGCATATAGTAACCTAACTTTTACATGCACTAAGAAATAAAAAAATTGTATGACTCACTTTATTGCAACATTTGCTTTATTACAGTGGTCTGGAACCAAATACATAGTATCTCTGAGATTTTTAAATGCATATACTTTAATGTCATTTTGTCACACATGAACATTCATGCAACTACCATGGCAATCAAGATAAAGAACTGTCTCATCATCACAAAGATATCCTTCATGCTACCCTGCTACAGTCACATCCACTCTTCTCCTTCTCCCTACCATCCCTAATCCCTGGCAACCACTAATCTGTTGTCCATCTCTAAAATTGTGTTTCAAGAATATTACATCGATTGATATAATATGTCACCTTTTGAGACTGGCATTTTTTTCACTCAGCATCCTCACCAAATTTTAAGACCTATATAGGGTAAAAGACAGAATGGGGAGAATGTTTGCAATATATATAACAGACAAGGCCTATTGTCCACTATGTATGAAGGGCTCCCCAAATCATAATAGTAGCAAACTTTGTATAGTGCTTATTATGTATCAGGCACAATTCTAGAACTTTACAGATATTAATACATTGAGTCCTCACAGCAACCTTATGAAGTAGGTACTTTGATATCTCCATTTTAAAAATGAGGAAGCTGAGGCACAAAGTGGTTAGTCATAGAGCTGGTTAATGGTGGAACAAGGATAAAAATCTAAGCACCATACTCACAACTACTACACAATACTGCCTCTCAAGAAATAATAAGCAAAAAAGTTAGTAATTAGTGAATACCATTCATAGATTATAACTTCTACATGTTTTATGTACATGATCTCGTATAATCTGACAACAACCCTATAAAGTGTATAATATTATCTCTCCTGTTACATATAAGAAAACTGCAGATGAGGAAAGTAAGGTACAAGTAAAGAGAATGCTAGGATTTGAAACCAGGCCTATTGATCCTAGAGCTAGTGCTCTCTCCCTATCAGTATACTGCTTCCACTCTATATTACTTTAAACTAGGAGCTTGAACTTTCTCAATTACATCTTTTCTTTAGCCTTCTGGATACCTCTCTCCATACAGGATTCTTTTCCTCTGTCTTGAACATGCACAATCTCCCCTATACTGGTGTTACTGCGGTTGGATTTTCCCATTTGTCCCCTCTAAAATTTTTATCCTTTCTTTCCAATTCACTGCCAAAATGTTGCAAACAGGTGAGTGATCTACTACAGTTATCTCTAATTCCTAACATCTCATTTATCTCTTGAATTTCTCCTATCTGTTCTACATTTGCTTTAGATAGGCCATCCGTATATCATTGCAATTAAGAGTACAGGGTCTGAAACTTACCAGCCTGGGTTTGAATCCTTGCTCTACTACTTACTAGCTCTGTGACCTTAGGCAAGTTTCTTAACCTCCCTGATATGGTTTGGACATGTGTCCCCAACCAAATCTCACATTCGATTGTAGTCTCCAGTGTTGGAGGTCAGGCCTAGTGGAAGGTGACTGAATAATGGGGATGAATCCTTCATGAGTGGTTTACACCATCCCTTTGGTGCTATTCTCATGATAGAGTTCTCACGAGATCTGGTAACTTCAAAGTGTGTGGCACCTCCCTGCTCTCTCTCTTCCCCCCACCCTGTCCTATTCCTGCCATGTAAGATGCCTGTTTTTGCTTTGCCTTCTGCCATTACTAAAAAGTCCTTGAGGTCTCCCCAAAAGCAGATGCTGTCATGCTTCCTGTACAGCCTGTGGAACCGTGAACAAATTAAGCCTCTTTATAAATTACGCAGCCTCAAGTATTTCTTTATAGCAGTGTGAGAATGGATTAATATACTCCCCATCTGTATAATGTGGAAGATGCTAATACTACCTACTTCACAGTGTCTTTGTGAAAGGTTAAATAATATATTAGATTAAAAGCCCTTAGAATAGTGTCTGGAACAAACTAAGCATTCAGTGAATGATAGCTATTATAAAGATGTTTGAAGTTACTACTGAGTCCAGTATTGACAATCATCATTCTTTTCCTCAATATTCTTTACTGCTCAAGTACATTCTATACATACATTATTTACTATTTATACCAGCTCCTCCAGGATACCGAATCATCTTGTGTCTGTTGCCACCTATCTGTCGTCTTCTGCCTCCCTGTTCCCCAACCCCTATACCCAGTTACAAATCTTCCTGATTCTTCCATCATAATGTCTTTCACTTCCATTATTTCTTTCCATTTCCTATTCTGGAATATGAGAGAAAGAGTCCTTATTTGTAAGGTTTATGACAAGTACTAATTTGTATTGTTTATGGCTTTACTAGGAAGTATAAAAAAAAAAAAGATGGGCCCTAAGGATAGTGTGCAGCTGGCAAATCAGTCAAAACTGTATTAATTCTAATGCCATTGCTTATGTGAAGGAGAAATAAAATTCTTTATGGACAAGGAACTGCTGAGAGATTTTGTCACCACCAGGCCTGCCTTACAAGAGCTCTTGAAGGAAGCAGTAAACATGGAAAGGAACCAACAGTACCGGTCACTGCAAAAACATACCAAATTGTAAAGACCATCAACACTATGAAGAAACTGCATCAACTAACGGGCAAAACAGCCAGCTAGCATCAAAATGGCAGGATCAAATTCACAAATAACAATATTAACCTTAATTATAAATGGGATAAATGCCCCAATCAAAAGACACAGACTGGCCAATTGGATAAAGAGTCAAGACCCATCAATGTGCTGTATTCAGGAGACCCATCTCACATGCAAAGATACAATAGGCTAAAATAAAGGGGTAGAGGAAGATTTACCAAACAAATGGAAAGCAAAAAAAGGCAGGGGTTGCAATCCTCTGGTAAAACAGACTTTAAACCAACAAAGATCAAAAGAGACAAAGAACAGTATTACATAATGGTAAAGGGATCAATGCAACAAGAAGAGCTAACTATCCTAAATATATATGCACCCAATACAGGTACACCCAGATACATAAAGCAACTTCCTAATGATCTACAAAGAGACTTAGATTCCCACACAATAATAGTGGGAGATTTTAACACCCCACTGTCAATATCAGACAGATTAACGAGACAGAAAACTAACAAGGATATCCAGGACTTGAACTCAGATCTGGACCAAGCAGACCTAATAGACATCTACAGAACTCTCCACCCCAAATACACAGAATATACATTCTTCTCAGCACCACATCTCACTGATTCTAAAATTGGCCACATAATTGGAAGTAAAACACTCCTCAGCAAATGCAGAACCTACCACACCCAAGGTTATGCTCCTTTCCCAGGGTAACTGGAATACAGAGACTAGTCAACATCAGGATAAGGTCCAGCCCTGTGACCTTAGCTGAGGACAATTCTGAGGGACAATCTCAGCATCAGAGCTCCCAATAAGTAAGGCTGAGGCCTTCTGACTATACCTAGGCCAACTTCTCCCATTAGTCCAGTTGCATCCCCTTCCCCTCACAGGTGCTGATCCTGAAAGAACCCTTTAATAAATTATCTTCATGTTAACTTCCACCTCAAAATTTGCTTCCAGGGCAACCCAACCTGTGACACACACCACATACAACTGAGCCCTCTTATCTACAAGAAGCAGAAGCAGCTACTGTATTGTGCATCCAATTCATCCAAAAAAAAGCAATAATCTCTGTTGAAGCCACAGAAGAATATCTGGTATACATGTATTGTTACTATACACACATTTCATTTTTTAGCTTTTTATGGCAGTGTTTCCTGGTGAATTATACAGTTAATACACTGAAGTTTTCTATCTTTAAAAACACTGCCACCTTGGATTTAAGTTTCATCTCAAGTCTTATGTTAACATTAATCATTGCAGAAATATCTTCTGTAGTCATACTTATTTTGACCAGTCTAACATTTAACCTAAGACACAGGCACTATGTTCAAAACTTCTATCATATCAAAGTTCTCTTTGACACCACAAACAAATATGCTTACCTGGGCATTACTATTTATGTCTATGTAACAGAAAACACCAAAAATAAATCACCCTCTTCAAGTAACTTCTCCAATAAATTCTCAGCCATATCTTCAATGTGCCAAACAACAGCATTTCTGGTTAGACTTGGATTTGAAACTTAAGAATACATTGTGTGACTCATTCAGTAGACACTTTTTTGTAAACTTGTCACCTGTAAAAGAGCTATTTCCTGGGCAATCTTTTCCCTTAATATATAACTACATAACTGCATTTTACAACAGGATTCCTTGTTTTATTCACTTTAAAAAATAAACACAGTTGAAATTTCAGTCCTTTTCTTGAATTGTTTTTCATTACACAGATTTTCTAGGTACTGGTTGTAGTTTCTACCATATTTTGATTCATAATGGGCTTTTGGGTTGTATTCATTGATGCAAACACACTTTGTCTATTAAACACACAACAATTTTTTACTTCTATCAGAAAGGAATTTAGTCTTTCCATTTTCTTACAACATCTTCTCAGTCTAGCTTTCATTCTACTTTGGATAGAGATGTGGGTGCCATATTTTATTTTCCTCTTAGATCTGCTATAATAACAACACACACACAAAGATAAATGGCAACTTGATGTACAAGATATAGGAAAAAATAAGGAATTCTGGGGACTATGAGAAACTGGAGAACACATACCCTATGTATAAAGGTGGCAACTGCTACTCAGCTCCAACCGATCATTGCTTAGTGGAAATACTGGCCAATTGCTTAAAGATTTTTCAACTTTTTCAAGAGAAATCAAAAAATCATATTTTTGTGTGAAATTTCCTGAATATTAAATGTTGGCCACTAATTCAACTATACGTAACACATCTCTCGCCATATCCAGCCCATAGTCCACCAGTCTGTAAACTTTTTCTTGTGACTGCTTTAGAAGGTAGTATTGAAGGGGAAGTTTTTCAGTCTATGCATTCCTTCTACTACAGTAGTAAAAAGTGTGAGCTCTGCAAATATATATAAATTCCAGCTCTGCTCCTTCCTAGTTATGCAATTGTGAGCAAATTACTTTTTCTATCTAACTCTCATTTTTCTCACCTGCAAAATGGGGTTACTCAAACAAGTTACCTTAGAGTATTTCATAATTTATAATGTAAAGAATTTAGAATAGTGCCTAGTACAAAGCAAGTATCAGTAAATGTTAGCTTTTGTTATTTAATAATGAAAATTGTATAAAATATCACATTGCACCTTTTCCCGGGCTGCAAGAAAGCTTACAGTTAAATTTAATGCTCTACCACAGCAACAGTATTAGCCATTGTGTTTGGCATGTTTGCTTCCTCCTTTTCAGGGTTTTGATTTTCTATTTCAATTTTCAAAGCTTTATTATACACTTGAATATAAGAAGCTTCAAATTCTTTTTGGAAGAAGAAACGATATAAACAACGAAAACTTTGAAAAGTAAAAATTAAGTTCCATGAAATTTTTGTGAACAATATGAAGGTAATTATGCCATCTGGCTATATAATTGGGTGGATTTATAACAGGTTCAATCATTGTACCCTAAAAAGCATCAATTAATCAATTGATGTTAACTTGGAGATTAATCTAGGCTGCCACAAAGGTTCTGGCCTCAGTTTTGCCCTGTTTATCAAATTATCTGGAGGTAGAAAACTATGGACTGCAGTCCAGCTACTTGTTTTTATGAATAAAGTTTTATTGGAATAAAGCCTCACACATTTGTTTATGATTAGTCTTTGGCTGCTTTTCCACTACAACAGCAGAGTTGACTAGTTTTGACAGAGACTGTGTGGCCCACAAGCCCAAAATGTATACTTATATCTTACCCTGTAAGAAAAAGGTTACAGACCCCTGAATTAGATGAAGACGGGTGGCAATACCAAATTTGAAGATGACACAGACTGGGAGGAATAGTTAATACATTGTATGATAGAATTGAAATTCACAAAGATCAAAACAACTGAAAAAAAACAGACTGTAACAATCAGGCTGAAATTTAATAGTTTATAAAGTATGGCAAATGAGTACTTAACCATAATGGAGCATATCGGGCATTAAGAGCAATTGATATTGTAAAGATATAGTTTCATAAGTACAGGAAACTGACCACGTGATGTAGCTGAGAGAAAAGAGCTAATTTAAATGTTGTCTGCATTAAAAGAAATAAAGAGTCTAAAACAGTGCTGCCAAATAGAACTTCCCTGTGATAATGGAAATTTTTTTAACCTGTAATGTCCAATAATGTGGCCTATTAGCTACATGCGGCTATTGGGATTTGATACGTGGCTACTGTGAAGGAGGGACTACATTTATAAAAAAAATTTTTGAGACAGTCCTGCTTTGTTGCCGATGCTGGAATGCAGTGGCATTATCATAGTTGACTGTAACCTTGAACTGCTGGGCTCAAGTGATCCTCCCACCTCAGCCTCCTGAGTAGTATGACTACAGGAACATGACACCATGCCAGCTAATTTTTTACAAAATATTTTGTAGACATGGGGTCTCACTATGTTACTCAGGTTGGTCTCAAGCTCCTGGGATCAAGGGATCCTCCCGCCTCAGCCTCTCAAAATGCCGGGATTCTACGTGTGAGCCACTTGTGCCTAGCCAAAAACTGAGTCTTTAGAGAAAGGGAAATCAATTCTGTACCTTTCATGATCCATCAGCAGTTTAGCAATGTTCAGACAGAAGTCTAAGGGCACGTCAAGATGTAGTATTTCCATGACAGCTAACAAGATGAAAAAATGAAATAATTATTATCAGTTTCGTTTTTGAGGAAGCTTAGCTATTTTCAATAATTTTCCTCTATTCAAAATCCACTTACTAAATGTTTACAAAATACCATGTTTTGCCTAACAATTTATCAAAATCTTCTTTTAAAATATTAATATCCAGTGCTGAAGAGTGTCATAACACAGGCACTCTTGCACAGATAGCAAAGTAATCTGGTGCAATCCTTTCAAAAAGCAACTTGGCAATACTATATGCTAAGAACACTTGGGGTAGAGAGCTTGGTATCTGAAGTAAGACAGATCTAAATTTGAAACCACTTGCTACTTGTATGGCCATGGGCAAGTTAAGCTCTCAATACCTTAGTTTTGTCACCTGTAAAACTGAGAATATACCACCAATTTCTCAGGGTTGTGGAGAGGATTACATGAGATAATGCATGGAAATTATATAGCAAAGAACCTAGCACTTAATAAATGGCAGCTGCTATTATTATTATTCCCTTTAAGAAACTGTGCTTCTGAAAAGTCACCTGGAATAAATATGGGGAAAATTTATGAACAAAAATATTAAAAGCAGTGTGGATTATAATAATAATAGAAAAGAAGTATATACTGTATGTCTACTATAGGATAGCAATAAACTACTGTGCAACCATTAAAACTGTTGAGTACGAAATAACATGGAAAAAATGAATATACACTAATATGAAAAATATGTAAAATAAACAAGTGAAAAACTAGAGCAAAGTTTTATGTACTATATAGTCACAATTCTGTAATACAAGCAAAGTAAAGTAAGATGGAAAGTATACTGAAAATAAGTGAGCAATTTTCTAAAAGTGATTGTGTTTAGATTCTACTTATTTGACAAATATTTAATGAGCATATGCTCTGTGCAAGGCACTGTGCTTCGTGCTGAGAACCCAGCAGTGGATAAAACAAAACAAAAATTCCTGCTGTCAAGGAGCTTCTAGTGGATGGTAGGACCATGAGTATTTTTAATATTTTCCAAAAATGTCTTAAATTGTTATGTTCTATCCTTTAATCATGACAAATGTTTATTTTTAAATTTTAATCGTTCTACTACAAAAAATATCACTGCAATAATGCCAGCAATTAGGTTGAGTTGACTTTTTTTTTTTTTTTTGGAGACAGTCTCGCTCTGTCGCCCAGGCTGGAGTGTGGTGGCACAATCTCAGCTCACTGCAACCTCAGCCTACCAGGTTCGAGCGATTTTCTGCCTTAGCCTCCCAAGTAGCTGGGAAAACAGGCATGCACCACCACGCCTGACTAATTTTTGTATTTTTAGTAGAGACGGGATTTCACCATGTTGACCAGGCTGGTCTCGAACTCCTGACCTCATAATCCACCCTCCTTGACCTCCCAAAGTGCTGGGATTACAGGTATCAGCCATAGGTTGACCATTATAAGAGTAAAGAATTTTCACTAGCAAAGCAATGAAAAGAATATAAAAATGCAAGTTTCATACATTCTTTCAATGCAACAAAGCAAAAATCTAGTATTTTTAAATCTAAAAAACTTGGATTTGGATTAGCCCCCTAATCTGTAATCAAACTACGACTGACATTGCAACTTCAGGAGTATCTAGATTGAGTTAAGTAAAAACAATCTGGGAATAAAGAATAATTTCATTTCAAACTCTACTTCTTACCTATATTTGGATAAACACTGTCATGAGGAATTATCTTCCAAAACTAATATACTTCAACTTGGTGACTCCAATAATCTCTCTGCTCTTCCTACGTTGTCTTAGTTTGAGTAATGTATTCTTTTAATTGGTTAGTTGGTTTGCTTATTCTCCTAATGTGAAAAAGTAGAGTTGTCTTCCCGGTTTCTAACATTTTTCAACCTGTGTATGCTTAGGTGATACTGTTGCCTAGAGATGCAGAATCCCCAATACATTTGAGCTTCTGCGGTCTCTTTAAGTGATTGGCTAACAATCTAGAAGCAACTGAAAGAGTCAGTAGTGCTAAATTTAGGGCTATTGCCAAATTGGATTATAGTCTTAATTATAACAAATTGTTATTATTTATTGGATAATGAGTAACTATACTGACGTATAATTTTGTATAGTATAAATAATGCAGCTCTTAAGGATTACTAAAAAGAATGTACAACATTAAAAGAATTTGAGTAAATAATTTTTAAGACTAAACAAAACTGAAATATTAAGGGCTAGTGTGTAAAGTTTTGCCTCATGTAATGCATCCATATAGTAGTAATAACAGTAACAATGATAATAACTACAGTAATAGGTAGCACATATTGCATACTATGCACTAGGTATGGTGCTAAAAACTTTATACACATTTTCTCATAAGATTCTCAAAACAACACGGTGAGGTAGATAACAATAATATCTCTTTTGCTAAATGAAGAAACAAAGCAAAGTTAAGTGACTTGCCCAGTTACCCACTTTTGTGCAGTGTACATTCTGGTCCTTGGAGAATTATGATAAATAAATAGCAATGTTTATAAACACATAATTACAAAAAACACAGCACTGCAAAGGCTTTTCCCATTAATAATTAGTCTTTCTTTCTTCATAGTGGTAGACAACTTCAGAAGGGTTGGATAGCTACAGTTCTCTGCTGGGCTAAAAGAAAACTGATTGCTTTTATTCAGC
This sequence comes from Cacajao melanocephalus, assembly GCA_963573385.1. Taxonomy (NCBI): domain Eukaryota; kingdom Metazoa; phylum Chordata; class Mammalia; order Primates; family Pitheciidae; genus Cacajao; species Cacajao melanocephalus. The sequence continues at coordinate 37,327 of CAUYLG010062037.1, forward strand.
TTTTTTTTTTTTTAAACACCTTTTAAAATTTGCTACCATTTTTTCTTCTTTCTCTCTTTCTTCCTGGGTGACAATATTTTCCCTTTCCTAGGTGATGAGTTTCCTTCTCAGCCACCAGCAAATTACACCTATTGTTAGTATACTACCAAAGTTCTTATATTTAACAAACTGTAGTGACATTTCAAAATCGTGTGCTCTTCACCCATAGAGATCATACCTTCACGGAGTTCTTCATTAGATGTTTCACCTCTCAAGAGGATTTTCATTTTTAAGAAAAGCCCGGTAGAATTTAAATGTTCCTATTTTAAACAAAGAAATCACAATGATATTAAAATTGTGGAAAGTAAAAGACAATTTTCAAGTAATTGCTAGCTTTATTAAACCACCTTAGAATAACTCATAATCAAAGGAAATCAAAATTACAAAAGATTATATCATAACATCCATTCTATCGCTGAGGATATTTCCAAATATTTTATTCAATCTAAATGAAATAATATATGGAAAAGAACATGTAAATATTTCCAATGAGTGACAAACATTTAATGACAAGATCAATACTTAAACTGTATGAATCTCAGGCCATATGCTTTGTAAGCAAAACCACAAAGCAGTAAATTTTATTTTCTTTTAAGATTGTTTAAGCCACCCAGTCTATATTATTTTGTTGTAACAGCTCAACCTAGCCAACACAATTTAGTTTTGTATACATTTGAACTTCACTTAAACAGTCATAACACATATAAGTTCTTCTGTGACTTCTTCTATAAGTTCTTCTGTGACTTCTTTCATTCAAATCACATTTTGTAAGATTCATCCATGTTGATACATGAAATTTATTTATTTTCCTTAATATATAGCATAGTTCACAAAGGGTGGTCCCAGAATCAGCACCATCTGGGAACTTGTTGGAAATGCAAGCCTCATCCAAAACACACTAAAGGAGAAACTCTGGGAGTATTGCCTAGCAAATTGTGTGTGGCATGTGTGTAGGAAAATGTGTAAAATAATTATTATTGATTTGCATTATAGAAAGTTTCCAATTCAACATGAATTCTATTATCTGTTTCCTAAGGTAATACATGAGCAAACTGTGTTTAACAGACACTCTAGATAATACTTACACAAACTAAAGTTTGAGAACTATTGTATAGTAATCTGTTATATGACTAAATCACAATTTATTTGCACATTCTATTTTGGACATTTGAGCTGTTTTCAACCCAATTGCTATTATGAACAATCCTGGAATCAGCATTCTGTACACCTCTCCTTATATACAAATGCTAGAGCTTCTCTAAAGTATATACCTAGGAGTGAAGTTGTTGGGTGGTTGGGTACGATCAAATTCTACTTTATCAAATAATGTCAAACTTTTTTTAAAAGTGGTTGTACAATTCTTAAAAAACTAGGAGTGAAGGGAGCTTCCTCAACCTGACAAACGGCATCTATGCTAAACCCATAGCTAACACCATAATTAATGGCAAAATACTGAAAGCTCGCTTTCTAAAACTAGAAAAAGAAACTGCTCTTGCCAATTCTATTTCACATAGTAATGAATGTTCTTGCTAGAATAATTAGAAAAGAAAAAGAGACAAAAGGCATGCAGATTGGAAAGCAAGAAGTAAAACTATCTTTATTTACAGAAAATACGATTTTTTTTTAGACTGAGTTTGGCTCTTGTTGCCCAGGCTGGAGTGCAATGACACAATCTTGGCTCACTGCAACCTCTCTCTTCTGGATTCCAGTGATTCTCCTGCCTCAACCTCCCAAGTAGCTGGGATTACAGGCGTGCACTATTTGTTTCATGGAAAGGAAACTTTTCTCAAAATTCTCTGGTGTTCAAATAAGTATATTTGTTTTAGTCTGTTCATGCTGCTATAACAATATACCATAAACTAGATACTTCACAAACAACACATATTGATTTCTCACAGTTTTGAAGGCTGAGAACTACAACGTCAAGGTGCTCGGTGCCTTCTCATGTCCTCACATGATAAAAGGGGTGAACAAGCTCCTGTGGCCCTCTTTTATAAGAGCAGTAATACCATTCAAGAAGGGTTTGCCCAATGACTTTATCATCTCTGAAAGTCTCCACCTCTTTTCTTTTTACCTCCATTGTACACCAAAAAGTCCCACCTCTTAATATCATCACTTTTGGGGTTAAGATTTCAACATAGGAATTTAAGGGGACACAAACATTCAGATTATAGCAATATTTTATTTTTCGTTTCTGGGCTATAGAAGAGATTATGACAATCTGTGAGAGTAAATGCTGAAGCAAATGTCTAAACTGGGTTTCAAAATGTGATCAAAGCTTCAAAAAACATTAAGTTAGTATTCAAAAATAAAAGCCTCATACCTTGTTTGCTAGGTTTATAGCATTGAGAGCCTTATCATAATATTTGGTGTCATCCCAATCCAAATAATTTGTGGCTAATAACTGTAGAACTTTAGCCTGTAAAAAAATTAGAAAAAAAGCAGATAGCTGATGGTTAAACTTCAATACAACAGCTGACTAGCAGTTCCACAGTGACAAGCATCTTCTCAAACATAAGTCATATTTATGAAATAGCACTTCCTTAAGCGACCCCATAGTCTTGGAATATGTCTAATCATTATGCTACCCATTCAAAATACTAAGAATCTTACAGTAATGGCTACATTCCTGGCTTATTTAAATTTAATATAATTGTGTTAATACAGTTATTTTCTTAACAGTGTTTAACACAAGTATTTTATCATCCTCACTTTTAAAATAAGGAAACTGAGGCACAGCAGTATTTCATTTTATCAACTTACCACCTCATTATTATTGTGGAACAACTCTAAGAACTGATAAGCTCCCCCAAGCAACTTTTATGGAATAAATACGGAATTTCTAAGAAATACCGTAGCTACTTCGTAACAGTAAAAGGATCAAATCATCCAGAAGACATAAAAAAAAATGAATGAATAAATCACACAATGTATATTTTTAAAAAGCCAGACACAAAACAGGACAAGTGTATGATTCCATTTATACAAAGCTCAAGAACAGCCAAAAATACTTTAGACTAATAAAAGTCAGAATAGTGGTTGTTTTTCCTTAGACGTAGAGGTGGGTATTAACTAGAATGGGGCCAAGGGAACTTTTGGGGGTATTGGAAGTTTCTGTATCTTGGTCTGTAGCTGTACACTTGAGACGTGCAGTTTACTGTATATAAATTACACCTCGAATAAATTATTGCTGGCATGAAATAAAAAATTACTGCATAGCATTACTTCACGAAACTTGCAATATGAATACTCCATTTGAATCAAGCTTGTATCCTATTTTCCATCCTTATTTCCTTCTTAGACATTTCACATCTAGATCCCTTGCCTGGAATCATTTTCTCCCTCCCTTTTAACTGTGTGGACCCCATCTACAAGGCCTGTCTCCTACCAAAAGTCTCCTTCAACTACTCTAGCTAATCTTGATTATCCCCTTTTCTACATGCCTTTCTGCATAATTCAGGTCAGTACCACAAAGTTTATCACTATTTTCCCAAATTGTTTCACTTGCAGTAGTGTTTTTTAAATTATATTTTTCTTCATTGAAGTATAAAATACATATAGAAAAGTTCAAAAATCTCAAGAGCTCTATGCTCTTATGAATTCTATCCTCTATGAATTTTCACAAAGTAAACACATGTATGTTAACAACAGAAAAATCAAAAAACAGAATATTAACAGGAACAAGCTCACCTGACGCTTCTTTTCAGACTCTATTTCAACTAGGGGTAACCAATTCCCTGATGTATAACACCATATATTCATTTTGACTGTTCTTCGCATTTACACTTATGGAACCATACAGTAAGTACCGCTTTGTATCTTGCTTCATTTATTAAATATTATAGGTGAGAACATCCATATTGTTGCAATTATTGTAGTTAATTGAGTCTCATTGCTACATAATAAGTGACAATGTCACTATATATATAACATATTTTTAATTGTAGTGAAATACACATAACATAAAATTGACCATCTTAAACCTCTTTTTAAATTTTAGGCAAGGTGCAGTGGCTGATTCCTGTAATCCTAGCACCTTGAGAGGCCGAGGTGGGAGGATCACTTGAGGCCAGGTGTTTGAGGCCAGCCCAGGCAACAAAGTAAGACCTCCATCTCTACAAAAAATTAAAAATTGACTAGATGTGGTGGGGTGCACCTGTAGTCCCAGCTACTCGGTAGGCTGAGGAGGGAGGATTGCTTGAGGCCAGGAGCTTGAAGGTTACAGTGAGCTGATCTCACCCCCTGCCCTCCAGCCTGAGTGACAAGACACTGTCTCAAAAAAATTTTTATTGGAGATGGAGTCTTACTATGATTCCCAAATGGAATGCAGTGGTTATTCACAGGCATGATCACAGCTCACTGCAGCCTCTAACTCCTGGGTTCACACAATCCTCCTGGCTTAGCCTCCTGAGTAGCTGGGACTACAGGTGCACACCACCGCACCTGGCTCAATAACCATCTTAAACATATTTAACATCCATCTCGAGAACTCCCTATCTTGCAAAAGTGAAACTCTACATCCATTAAATAATAGTTCCCAATTCTCCTCTCTCCCAACCTCGTAAAATGACCATTTTACTTTCTGTCTCTATGAATTTGACTACTCTACGTACCTCACATAGTGGAACTAGACATTATCTTTTTGTGAATCGCTTGTTTCACTTACCATAATCTCCTCACAGTTAACCCATGTTGTAGGATGTGTCAGATTTCATTCCTTTTAAAGCCAGGATAATATTTCATTGTATTCACTTGTACTAGTTTTCAATCATAAGTTCCTTAAAGGCAGAAGCTACATTTTATGCCTCTCTTTTATTCCCCACATACTACGGTGGCAAATATATTAAAAGGCATCCAGCTACATTTTGATTAATATGCTGTAACAGTAAGAATCAAATGGATATTCAAAAATTCCATTTGCTATAGAATGTAGTAATTTTACAACACATTTATTTACCCAATCACATTTTGCTTCATTACATATTAAGATTAATTTCCATATCCAGGCATGCTCTATCTGGGTCATTGGGGAAAAATCTGAAACTTCAAAATATGCAATAAGAAAAGTTAAAACTAGGCCAGGCAAGGTAGCTGACTCCTGTAATCCCAGCACTTTGAGAGGCCAAGATGGGCAGATCACCCGAGGTGAGGAGTTCCAGACCAGCCTGGCCAACATGGCAGAACCTCATCTCTGCTAAAAACACAAAAATTAGCCAGGTGTGGTGGCCCATGCCTGTAGTCTCACTTGGGAGGTTGAGGCACCAGAATCGCTTGAACCTGGGAGGCAGAGGTTGCAGTGATCACACCACTGCACTCCAGCCTGGGCAACAGAGCGAAACTCTGTCAAAAAAAAAAAAAAAAAAGAAAAGTTAAAACTTACATACTCAAACATTGCTCAAAGCACTCTACATATATTAATTCATGGGTACACGCCTATGAGGTAGATTATATTATACAAATGTACAAAAACAAATGCACTGAGATGTTAAATGATGTGCCCAATAGCTAATCTACTCATAAATGGGAGTATGTTATTGTAATTTTATAACAATAACATAAAGTAGGTTCTTCAACCTACTTCTACAATATTTAACATGATCCTTACCAACGTTTCTGGATCAGTAGAATCCTTATCCATCTTCCCAATATCATAGCTTTGGCTGTCATTAAAAACGAAAAAAAAAATATATATATATATATATATCCATTTGAAGTAATATACACTTTTTAAGGTTATATATTACTAAGAAGACATAGTATAAGCATACTTTATTTCAACTTTTCTGTTTTACACTACAACAGATTATCCAATTAACACATGAAAATTAATGATATAAAGCAATACTTTCCAACTATAGAAAAAAATTTCCTTAGGAGAGACCCAATAAATCAACACTACAATTATATTGATGATCTTTTCCATTTGTACATATATATATGGCATTAAATATATATAATATACTGCATACAATTATTATAATATATACTGCATTAAAAGCTTTACAAGTGTATATAAGCTCTTAGTTGGCCATTTAAAGTTGAAGAAATATAAATATGTATTTATTTATTAATTATTTATTTAGCTATTTTTGAGATGGAGTCCCATTCTGCCACCCAGGCTGGAGTGCAGTGGTGTGATCTCGACTCACTGCAACCTCCATCCCCCAAGTTCAAGTGATTCTCCTGCCTCAGCCTCTCGAGTAGCTAGGATTACAGGCACCTGCCACCATACCTGGCTAATTTTTTTTTTTAATGGCGTTTCACCATGTTGGCCAAGCTGGTCTTGAACTCCTGAGCTTAAGTGATCTGCCAGCCTCAGCCTTCTAAAGTGTTGGATTATAGGCATGAACCACCATGCCCACCTCAGAAGACACATAAATATATTTTTAAAATAAAACAAATACAGTTGCTTTAACAGAAACAAACGCTTTATCAATATTCATTAAGTCTCACACCACCCTTATGAAGCATTATTAGTTCCATTTTGTGGCTGAAAAAACCAATATAGAAATAAAATTATTTCTGATATTTCCTAGATTGGTACTGAAAATGAGAGTGAGGGGTTGGAGATTTGAGAAATTTGATTTTCAGTTCTCTGCTTTAACTACCAAACCATATTATCTATGGGACATTCCAATAACCACAAATAACATATTAATATGAGTTTCAAAGTTCCAAACCTAATACCTACAAAGCAAATCAAAGATCACTCACTATAAAATTGGTATTCCAAAGGGGTATGTCAATAAAATCTTGGTGAATTGAACTAACTTGAAGACAATACTTTGAAATATTCCTTTAAAAATTAAAAAAAAAAAAACAACTCTAGGCCAGTCGCAGTGGCTCATGCCTATAATTCTAGCACTTTGGGAGGCCAAGGCAGTTGGATCACTTGAGGTCAGGAGATCGAGACCAGCTTGGCCAACATGGCGAAACCCCATTTCTATTAATAATAAAAAATTAGCCAGCGTGGTGAAACCTGCCTGTAATCCCAGCTACTTGGGAGACTGAGGCATGAGAATTGCTTGAACCCGGGCACTGGAGGTTTCAGTAAGCCAAGATGGCGCCACTGCACTCCAGTCTGGGTGACAGAGTGAAACTGTGTCTCAACAAATGAATAAAAATAAAAATGAACTATAAATGACTCAGAACTATCAAACTCAGTTTTCAGATTGCTAACAATCATATAACGCTGGCTTAGTCATTGTCAGCCCTATTTCACAGAGGTCTCCTTTAGTACATTAACCTTATACTTCCAGTTTTTAAAATAACCAATGACGGTAGAACTTCTGCACTGGTGATATAAGGAGCTCTTCAGACACTCTCCCCAGTGAAACAACCACTCATCCGGACAATTCATTGAAACAACCACTTAGTCTCTGAAAATTGAAATTGTCCTAAGGGCATATAGAAAATAGGAAAACATTTATTCAGGAAAATAGACTAAATCTCAGTAAAACCAGTGAGAGTCTATGGCATATGAGCTATAAACTGCTCCCATCTACACTGGCTCCAAGTGATGGAAGCTACTCCAGATGGGTACAGCCAAGAAGATAGGAATTCCTTTTCCCCACAGATCCTAAAATCCTAGGCTATGGTTTCACCTGTGGAGAAGCAGGCTGCCAGACTATCTTGCGATTCCCAGGCCTGTGTCGTGGAAGTGTTCTGGGCAAGTAAGATTGAGAGGACTAGCTTTTCTTTGCCTACTCAGCTCTCACTCTTAGAGTAAGGATTCTACCCCAAATGTGATGGGTCAAGACTACTGAGATCCTGATCATCTTCACCCCAGCTGGTTCATCAGGCAGAGGTTCCATGTCAAAAGGGCTAAGAAGATCAAGGGCTACCATACCACCAGAATTTAGTAATACGGTAGGGGTGTCATTTCAAGAAAAGCATGCCATGCTCCCTGCACCCAGCTCTAGTCCTGTGGCTCAGAGGTTCTGACCAGAAGCAAAGGCCAGCAGCAAAGAAGAACTCTGCATCTCTTCCTGAGGGGACTGATGTATTTAAAACAGAGCATGGAGAAGTTCAGGTCGAAGGGCACTGCTGAAAACAATGGAGATCCTGGTAGTGGGCAATTAAGAGGGAGTTGATAGCTCCATGATAATAGCAGCAATAAGGGAAACAGCAGACCAACCAGAAGGTTAACAAAGAGAACCAGCGTAACAGCCAAGAAGAAAACCCCTGGGGTCACACTTATCTCTGGGGGTCCAGAAGACTGTGCACATGTGCCATTCTGCACCCACTCAGGCACAATCAGAGAAAGTGTTGGGGCAGACTAAAAAGCATTACCCAAGGCATACACAAATCTATCAGCAAAGAACCTTGAGCCTGATTGGTTACAGGGTCTTAAGCAGAACCTCTGACCAAACAACAACTGAAAATTAAACTAAGATCCAGGGAAGCCAGCTTAAAAACCAAATAGACCTCAGACCGAGGGATCTGGGAGACTGTGCACATGGCCAAGACTATGCTTTCTTGGGCAAGAGCAGAGAAAGAGTCTACAAGCTATTAGTCCCTGGCTGAATGCAAGGCAAAACGACAAACTCCCTGAATTATAACAACAGTCTCTAAACAAACACACAACCCACAGGAAAGGATGAAAAATCTAACTGGCTAAGTGAGCTTAAGCATAACATTGGGCCAGTAAGTGAACTTGGATGCAGGGGTAACTCCATAAGAAGCCATGAATAGATAAAAACAAGGAGAAAAATTCCAAGCAGGAATATTAGAGGCCACACAGAGTGGGGAAAATAAATTCAACCAAATTAGTCCAGCCAAGTGACGAACAAATAGCTAAAAAACAAAAACAGTAAGTCCCAGAAAGAGGAGAAACAGTATCTAGACTTGCTACAATATATTTTCCAAAATGTCTAGTTTTCAACAAAACATTGCAAGACATACAATTAAAAAGCGCGACCTACACAGAAGAAGAGCAAAAGAAACTTCCTTTGAGGAGATCCAAATGTTGCTCTTAATAGAAAAAGACTTCAAAGCAACTATTATACTTATGTCCAAAGAATTTTTTAAATCATATTTAAAAATTAAGGGAAGGTCTGATAACAATGACTCATTGTATGAAGAATATGAGCATATCAATTAAGAGAAAGAAATTATTAAAAAACAACAAATGGAAATTCTGGAATTGAAAAGCACAATAACTGAAATGAAAAATTCAGCAGATTTGAGAAGACAAAAGGAAGAATAAACTAACTTGAAAAGCAATAGAAACAATACAAATCTGACTAACAGAAAAAAAATGAAGAAAAATAAACAAGGGCTGAGAAAAATGTAAGACACCACTAAGCACACCAACATATACATAACGGGAGTATCAGAAGGACAAATAGTCAAAGAAATGATGATCTTAAAACTCCACAAATTTGATAAAAAAACAACAATTATCTACACATCCAAGAAGCTCAATAAAATTCAACAGGATAAGCATTAAAAAAGCTACATCCAGGAGAGAGACCCAAGATGGCCGATTAACAACAGCTCAGGATTGTAGCTCCCAGTGAAAGCGCAGAGAGCGAGTGGACGCCGCACTTTCAGACGAATTTTTGTTGCCCATAGACTGGGAGATTCCCGGCGGAGGAGCCACATGGGTCGCCAG